>JADRCD010159510.1:9988-20345 GCA_019843815.1 Montemys delectorum | reverse complement strand
TCTCTCTCTCTCTCTCTCTCTCTCTCTCTCTCTCTCTCTCTCTCCTTTCTCTCTGTGTAATGTGGGTTTCTGCTCCTACTCCCATCTCCTGCTGAAGGAAGAAGGAAGCCTCTTTGATGATGAATGGACTTGGCAAAAATATATGAGTATAAAATATTTTATTTTTAATTACTAGAAAAAACAGATTAGTTCTATTAATTAAATGGAAAACAGCATTTAAAAATCTTACAGGTTTGAGAAAATGGTTTAGCCTGTATGTAGCCTGTATAGACAGGCCTGGTGACTTATATGGTAGAAGAAACAACCAATTCCTAAAAATTGTCTGACTTCCACAGATATGTCAGGGCAAATGTGTGTCCACAAATACACACACACACACACACACACACACACACACACACACACGTAGAATTAAATGTAATAAAAATAACAAAAATCCTAATACATTATAACATTTCCCATATGTGTCCTAAAACTGACTTAAAAGTCAAATCACACTATTAGTAGTAAAAGAAGGAAGAAAGAAGGAAAGAAAGAACGTTAGAAAGAGAAAGAAAAAAGTTTACCCATCTCTGAATATAGTCATGAGTTCAACAGACATTGTCATTAACTTCTTTCCCAGCCTCTCCATTGTTAAATGGTAATTGTGATTTTATCATGCTTGAGATAAAATAGCAAGTTCTACTAATTTTGGTTTCTGTTAAAGCAACTATTGCTTTCACCACTTTCTTTAACACAGGTTTTCTATACCTCTTATTGACTTTCTATTTGAAAACAGAAGTGACATGTGCTTAGATAAGTAAGCTCCTTGATGAATACTTGTTACTTTTCAGGATCCTTCTAAAATTGCTTTTAAAGACAAATGTCCTATCTGGTCAGTCATCGCCACTTTGGGATGGTGTTTGGATCTTCCTCTTATCTTATTTTTATCTTAGTTATTTAGTTATTTTTCAGTTGAGTGAACTGAATCATTTCTCCTTTTGCAATTTAGAATAGAAACAGTAATTTCCTATGTTGATGATTTTAACATCATAAACAATTCTCATAAAAGAAGGTGAGTCCTTAATTTTTACAGATTTGTCATATTTTCCAATTATGGAATCAATAGCCCTAACATAATGAAAACACTGTGTCAAAAATTCTGTGAAGTGCTTAAAAAGTATGAGACTTTGTTCTTCAAGGAATAGCAATTCTTGGAAGTGGGTATTCATTTTCTTTGATGATAGAAACAGGGTACAATTTGATTAAACCAATTTCCCAATGCTGTTTATATAATAAAGAACAAACCCAGGTTGTCCTTCAGTCCAAGGCTGTACATACCATGCTTACTTTGTCATCATTACCTCATCTATGCACTTACAACTGTTTTAAGAAATGAAGTTTTAGATTAATGCATTGAGATAAGATGATTTCAGTTGCAGTTACTATTAAATGTAGTGATTTTTATAGAGTCCATCTCACATAGAGGGTTATGAGCTCTGCATTTTCTTCTCCTGTGAGGATTCATACTTCTCTGGAGAAGACCTGGAGAATTGGATAGGTGTTTCCTCCATATTCATTTCCATATGGTTTGATGCCCAATTACCATGGGAAGTTTATGCATTGATCACTAAGATTTCCTTTGATAGTCCTGATTCTTTTCTGCACTTCGTATGGCAACTGTGACTTTGTGTTTCTTGATTCAAATGTGATTCCTGCGGTGTTAATTCAAGTACTCTCTTAGAAAAGCTCTCCTCTGAAGCTTTCATTAGTCCTCTGTAGCAAGGATCATCTTGAATCTTGAATGCCACTGTCTTTTTACAAGAAGAGCTTTCAACAAATTGAGCTTAAAGGATGCATTGGCTTTTCTTTCTTTCTCTCTTTCTTTCTTTCTTTCTTTCTTTCTTTCTTTCTTTCTTTCTTTCTTCCTTCCTTCCTTTCTTTCTTTCTTTCTTTCTTTCTTTCTTTCTTTCTTTCTTTCTTTCTTTCTTTCTTTCTTCCACACACTCCAGATTTTATTCCCCTCCCAGTCCACCCTCCAACTCTTCCACATCCAATACCTCCTCTCTGCGCCCCTGTCTCCATGAGGATGTTCCTACCCAACTAGACCACTAAAAACTCTGGGGCCTCCAATCTCTTGAGGATAAGGTGTATCTTCTCCGACTGAACACAGACCCGCAATCTTCTGCTGTATATGTGTTGGGGGCCTCTTATCAGCTGATGTATGCTGTCTGGTTAGTAGTCCAGTGTCTGAGAGATCTCAAAAGTCCAGATTAATTGAGACTCCTGATCGGTCCTCCTCAGCTTCTTCCAGCCGTTTCCTAACTCAACCACAGGGGTCAGCAGCTTCTGCCCTTTGGTTGGGTGCAATTATCTGCATCTGACTCTTTCAGCTGCTTTTTGGGTCTTTCGGGACAGTCATGCTAGGTCCCTTTTTGTGAGTGCTCCAGAGCCTCAGAAATAGTGTCAGGACCTCCCCTTGAGCTGAATCCTACTTTGGGCTTGTGGCTGGACCCTCTTTTCCTCAGGCTCCTCTCCATTTCCATACCTGCAGTTCATTCAGACAGGAAAATTATAGGTCAGAGTTTTGACTAAGGGATAGCAACCCTATCCCTCACTTGATGCTCAGTTTTTCTGCTGGAGGTGGGCTCTACAAGTTCCCTCTACCCACTGTAGGGCATTTCATCTAAATTCTCTCCCTTTGAGTTACTAGAGTCTCTCACCTCCCAGGTCTCTGGTGCATTCTAGAGACTACCCGCAACCCCCTACCTCCTGAAGTTGCATATTCCCATTCTTTCTGCTGGCCCTCAGCGCTTCAGTACTTTTCTCTCACCCAATACCAGATCATGTTCCTCTCTCTTTCCATCCCATGTCCCTCCCTCCCTACTTGTGATTACTTTCTTCTTCCTATAAAGTGGGACTGAGGAATCCTCATTTGGGCCTTTCAGTTTGTTGAACTATTTTAGTTTTGTGGATTGTATCTTGGGTATTCTGGAATTTTTGGCTAATATCCATTTATTGGTGAGTACATAACCATGCATGCCCTTTTGGGTCTGAGTTACCCTACTCAGGATGATATTTTCTAGTTCCATCCATTTGCCTGCAAAACTCAGGATGTCCTTGTTCTTAATAGCTGAGTAGTATTCCATTGTGTAAATGAATCACATTTCCTGTATTTATTCTTCTGTCCTGAGACATCTGGGTTGTTTCTAGCTTCTGGCTATCACAAATAAGGCAGTTAATGAAGAGTGGAACATGTGCCCCTGTAGCATAGTGGGGCATCTTTTGGGTATATTCCAAAGAGTGGTATTGCTGGGTCTTCAAGTAGATCTTTTTCCAATTTTCTGAGGAACCTCCAGACTGATTTCGTGAGTGGTTGTACCAGTTTGCAATTCAACCAGCATTGGAGGAGTATTCCTCTCTCTTCACATCCTTGCCAACATGTTTTGAAAACCTGAGGTTTTCATAACCATTGAAAACCATTTTGATTGGTGTAAAGTGGAATTTCATGGTTGTTTTGATTTGCATTTCTCTGATCACTAAGGACTTTGAACATTTTTTTGGGTGCTTTTCAGACATTCAAGATTCCTCTGTTGTGAATTCTTGGTTTAGTTGTATACTCCATTTTTTAATTGGGTTGTTTGGTATTTTTTTGGTGGTTAGCCTCTTGAGTTCTTTATAGATTTTGTATATTAGCTCTATATTGGATGTGAGATTAGTGAGGATTTTTTTTCCCAATCTGTAGGTGGCCGATTTATCTTATTGACTATGTCCTTTGCCTTACAGAAGCTTTCCAGTTTCATGAGTTCCCACTTATGAATTCTTAATCTTAAATCATGAGTCATTGGAGGTCTGTTTAGGAAATTTCCCCATGTGCCAATGAGTTCAAAACTCTTTTTCATTTTCTCTCCTATAAATTCAGTGTGTCTGGTTTTATGTTGAAGTCCTTGATCCACTTGGACTTGAGATTTTTGCAAGGTGACAAATATGGGTCTATTTTTATATTTCTACATACAGACAGCCAGTTAGACCAGCACCATTTATTGAAGATGCTTTCTTTTTTCCATTGTATACTTTGACTCCTTTTAAAAAATTTTTTTTAAAGTTTATAATATTTTCTTATTTTGTTTAAAATTTATTTGGAACTTAGTATTCATTTTAATTTAATTATTTTCTTTTCCAATTAGTTTACATTGATAAAAACTCATAGAAATGTTAGAAAGATAAGAATTTAATTTCTTAAAAATATAGTAATAGACTACATTAAATATTTTAATTATTATGTAGACAACAGTAATTTTGTAGAGTAAAATATGTAGTCAAGGATTGTCTAAACAATAACTTCATATAAAACAAGTTTAAAAGTAAAGTAATACTTTATAAAGTAGCACAAACATTTTATTTGCTCTTAAAATAAGATCTAATGTTGTTGAAAGTAAACATTTTAAAAGGTTATGCAAGAATCCATGTTCAACAAATTTTAAAATAAGATTTTTCCATAAGAGTCCCAGACCTCCATCCAATGTTTGGCTGTGGGTATGTATATCTGTTTCCGTCAGCTGCTTGAGTTTTTCAGAGGAAAGTTATTCTAGGCTCCTTTCTGCAAGCAGGAGTATTACTAATAGTATAAAAAATTGGTGCTTGCTCATAGGATATTCATGTACATATAAGCAATCTATGTTTTTAGAGAGAGAGAAGAAAAGAAGGAAGGAAAGAAGAATTGGAGGAAGGAAGGAAGGAAGGAAGGAAGGAAGGAAGGAAGGAAGAAAGGAAAGAAAGAAAGAAGGAAGGAAGGAGAGAAGGAAGGATAGAAAGAAGGAAGGGCTAGTCATTGCACCGGGCATTACAGAACACTGGTTTTGTGTGATAATTTAAGCATGGGTAAGAAAGAAACCAGCACACCATGTGTAGAGCAACATGACTGTTTTGAGCACATCCAAGGACCTTCTAGGTCTGTGTGATCTGGTTGGTATGCAGACCACACTCTTAGTATAATCCTTTAGTATCTCTTGCTGGAATTGTTCAGGATATACTTTTAACCCCAAACAATAATGTCAAATTAAGGGCCAGACAAAGTGATAAATCAAAGAAAGATTTGACAGAATGAGTCAGAGATAGTATATGCACATTTCTCAGGAGTAGAGCTATTTAAGGACAGTTCAGGGAGAGAGTTGGGAGGTAAGTCAGTTGCGATTCAGTGCAGTGAGTGTAGTGCAGCAGAGTTGAGTCCATGTGTGAGTTCATGCAGTTCAGTATAGGTCAGCAGAGGCAGTTGAAGCCAAAGAATAAGAAGGAGCCAGAAGATTAGAACAAGTTTTCAGACTTAGTTTCAGACCAAACAGAGCAATTACAGTGAGAAGGCAAGTGAACAGAGATTGAGTCAGTCCACTTGAAGAGGAGTTTGAGACAGAACCATCCAGGGTTCCGAGAGAGCTAGAAAGAATGAGTTTTACTCAGCAGTAAGTCTCAGATGCTGAAACATTCTATGCCTAAGTGAGCAGATGAAGGCTGAAATATGAATCCTTCAAGGTTTCGGCTTATAGAAGATTAGATTTGAGGCTAGAAGCTCCCAGGCCTATGCCTAGAGAGATTTAGAAATACTTGGCTCAACCTAAGACATGTATTCCTAGAGATTAGGTAAGGTTCTCATCTTATCCTTTCCTCTGAGGAAATAAAAGCCATGTTTAAATTTACACTATGAATGAAGATATTCCAGATACTTCTCCTTAACATTCCTACTAAGGACTAGAAAGGATAATTTGATATAGAAGGAGAACCAATTATCTTGGGACTTTGGCTCTCATCTTACTCCTTTATTGGAAGTCAGAAAAACAAAACAAAAAACAAAAAACAAAAAGCAACAACAACAACAACAAACCAAAAACAGATCTTTGGTATGGTAACAGAGAACTTCCAGAGAACTGATTTCATTTTGGTTCAGAATGCTGGGGCCCAATTCAGAAGCTTAGTACAATTTGATGGTCTTCCTTCAAAGGCTGTATTAGCATTTGTATATAACTGCTTAGAAAGTTGACTGCTTATGTGTCTCTCTCCAGTCTTCTTATGGTGAATTATATTTGAATATCCTTATTCTATGAGTCACTTGGATATATACAATGTATACAATGAAGGGTAAGGCAAATATTTCCTCTCTATGATTTTTTTTCCCTCTTCCATTTCAATTTGACACTTTGATCATGTAGTAGGCAGATATTTATGTTCTGGTAAAATTAACAGCATTTTGAAGTAATATTATCAAAGCATATCATATTTTTGCTTGTGTTTAAGTATCTTTCTTACATAAACATTTATTTAGAGCATTTTGTTAGTATTATTTTAGGATAACTGAAAAATATATTAATTATTGGCATTAGAAAATAAGGAAACATGCTCTAAGAATGGACTCAGCAGCAGTTATATAAACATTATTTACAATGTTAGAGAAATTTTCTAAGCAACTTTCCCAACAGTTTTAAATTAGATATCTTCATAACAGTGAATTCTTTTAAACATTATCATATTCATTTTAAATTAATATTTACCTCATTGGTAAGTATTGAAGCGCTATTAGAAAATAATGTGAAGTAACATTTTTAGTTTTCTTGTTTTTATACATTTTGATCACATTTTCACTGTTTGGATCAAAATGTCAGAATTTCATTTTATATGTAACAAAAATTAAATCTGTGTATATTTTAGTACTTGGTTATGTAAAAGTACAGAGAAAGTTTCTGACACACAAGGTATATTCATTCCTTAAATTCTGTGCATATAGTAACAAAAGAGGGTGATGAAAATAAGTAGACTACAGATATTATTTTTGGTAATTATTTATGCTGTAATTATGTTTTTGTTATTCAGGGATAAAGCACTATTGTTAACTAGTACCTAAAAATGATGTGAAGCAGTTGATATATATCAACTATCACAGTAGGATCTAAGTGAGCCCATTTCCCTAATAGTTTTGATTTTAAAAAAGCCATAAATAGAGTCTTTGAGTTAATATGCTGTGTATGTTATACTTGTTATTGGAGAATGGTTTTTATATGAAACATGCTATAATTGTGTTTTTTTTAACTTCAATAAATTCTGTTTTTTAACCTGAATGAAATTCATGGGACATACACAATACATATTAATAATGATTATGATGTTGAGAAATAGTAAATTGTTAATTTTGTTGTTCATTGTTAATGAAGAATTTCTTCAATTAAAATTATCTTATGCCACACTTAAAAAGAGAGTACATGACATTCAACAATGATTTATATTAACAAGAAAAGGGTTATGTTTTTAGAGAAACTTGATCTGGAAAAATGAGACTAATTTTTCAATATCAGATTGAAGTTAAATACATTTTCTAAGATTTGGGATAGTATTGTATAAAATGAAATATACATTTTAGATAAACTAGTAGAGTTATGACCATTCAATATTGACACAATAAAAAGCTAAAACTGAAATAAAAATAAAAATAAAAAAGGTGTTTGATTAATCATCTATAAATCAAATATGTATTTGAACTCAATGACAGTAATTTGCTTTAGATACTGGATTCATGCTCTCTTGCTCTGTCTCTCTCTTGCTCTGTATCTCTCTGCCTCTCTCTCTCTCTCTCTCTCTCTCTCTCTCTCTCTCTCTCTCTCTGTGTATGTGTGTGTGTGTATGTACATTTATGTTTGTGTGTGACAGAATAGACCACATACTAAAGATGTTTTGTAAATTTTATAATAAAAATATTAAGTTTTCTTTTCAGAAATTTATATATGGGAATTATTTTTATGTCACGAATATATGGTCTTAAGACAGCAGTTTCTCAAATGCTTACTAGGCATCTAATGAGATGATCATATGTTTGTTTTCTTTAAGTTTGTTTATGTAGTGGATTATGTTGATGGATTTCTGTATATTGAAGCATTCCTGCATCCCTGGGATGAAGCCTACTTGATCATGGTAAATGATCATTTTGATGTGTTATTGGATTTATTTTGTGAGAATTTTATTGAATATTCTTGCATTAATATTCATAAAGGAAATTGGTCTGAAGTTTTCTTTCTTTGTTGGGTCTTTGTGTGGTTTAGGTATAAGCATAATTGTGGCTTCTTGGAACGGATTGGATAGTGTTCTTTCTGTTTCTATTTTGTGGAATAGTTTGAAGAGTCTTGGTATTAGGTCTTCTTTGAAGGTCTGGTAGAATTCTGCACTAAAACCACCTGGTCCTGGGCTTCTTTTGGTTGGGAATGTTTAATGATTGCTTCTATTTCTTCAGGGGTTATGGGACTGTTTAGATGGTTTATCTGATCCTGATTTAACTTTGGTACCTGGTATCTGTCTAGAAAATTGTCCATTTCATCAAGAATTTTTCAGGTTTATTGAGTATATGTGTTTGTAGTAGAATCTGATGATTTTTTGAATTTCTTCATATTCTGTTGTTATATATCCCTTTTCATTTCTGATTTTACTAATTTGGATACTGTCTCTGAGGCCTCTGGTTAGTCTGGTTAAGGGTTTATCTACCTTGTTGACTTTCTAAAAGAACCAGCCCCTGGTTTGGTTGATTCTTTGTATAGTTCTTTCTGTTTCTACTTGATTGACTTCAGCCCTGAGTTTGATTATTTCCTACCATCTACTCCTCTTGAGTGTATTTGCTTCTTTTTATTCTAGAGCTTTCAGATGTGCTCTCAAGCTACTAGTATAAGCTTTCTCAAGTTTCTTTTTGGAGGCATGCAGAGCTATGAGTTTTCCTCTTAACCCTGCTTTAACTGTGTCCCATAAATTTGGGTATTTTGAGCCTTTATTTTTATTAAGTTCTAAAAAGCCTTTTATTTTTTTCTTTATTTCTTCCTTGACCAAGTCATCCTTCAGTAGAGTGTTGTTCAGTTTCCATGTGTATGTAGTCTTGCTGTTGTTTTTGCTGTTATTGAAGACCAGTCTTAATCTGTGGTGATCTGATAAAATGAATGGGATTATTTCAATCTCCTTGTATCTGTTGAGGCCTGTTTTGTGACTAATTATATGGTCAATTTTGGAGGATGTACCATGAGGTCCTGAGAAGAAGATATATTCTTTTCTTTTAGGATGAAATGTTCTATAGATATCTGTTAAATACATTTGGTTAAAAACGTCTGTTAGTTTCATTGTGTTTCTGTTTAGTTTCTGTTTCCATGATCTGTCCATTGATGAGAGTTGGGTGTTGAACTCTCCTACTACTATTGTATGAGGTGCAATGTGTGCTTTAAGCTTTAGTAAAGTTTCTTTTATTTTTGGGCAGATATTTTATTTGTTTTCAATTTAAATATTATCTCCATTCCAGGTTTTCCCTCCCTAAACCCCCTATCTCATCCTGCCTCCCCCTGCTTCAGTGAGGGGGTTCACCCATGTGCCCACCCATGGCTGCCTCCCTGCCCTGGTATTCTCCTACACTGGGTCATGGAGCCTTCCCAGGACCAAGGTTCTCTCCTCCCATTGATGTCTGACAAGGCCCTCTGCTACATATGCAGCTGGAACCATTTGTACTCTTTGGTTGGAGGTTTAGTTCCTGAGAGCTTCAGGGGATCTGGTAAATTGATATTGCTGTTCTTCCTATGGGTTACAACCCCTTCAGGTCCTTCAGACTTTTCTCTAACTCTGCCATTTGGGACCTCATGCTCAGTACAATGGTTGACTGTGAGCATCTGCCTCTGTATTTGTCAGGCTCTGGTAGAGCCTTTCAGGAGACACCTATATCAGGCTCCTATCAGCAAGCACTTCTTGAGATCCACAATAAGGATTTGGTAACTCTATATGGGATGAATCCCCAGATGGGGTAGTCTTTGAATGGCCTTTCCTTCAGTCTCTGATTCACACTTTGTTTCCATATTTCCTCCTGTAAGTATTTTGTTCCCCTGTCTGAGAAGTACTAGAGTATCCACACGTTGGTTTTCCTTCTTCTTGAGATTCATGTGGTGTGCCAATTTTATCTTGGGTTTTCAGAGCTTTTAGGTTAATATCCACTTCTCAATGAGTGGATACCACGTGTGTTTTTTATGACTAGCTTACCTAACTCAGGTTGACATTTTTTAGTCCCATCCATTTGCCCAATAATTTCATGAATTCATTGTTTTTAATAGCTGAATAGTACTCCACTGTGCAAGTGTACTACATTTTCTGTATCCATTCCTCTGTTGAAGGACATCTGGGTTCTTTCCTGCTTCTGGATATTATAAATAAGGCCACCTACTAGAACCTTAACACTTTCTTGAATCTGCTGCCCATGTATGCCTGAGAGACTCATTCCAACTCTTATATTCTTGGTATTGGGTTCTTCTTTAGATCAACATCTCCTAGGACAGATTTATCTTGGCTACCAAATAGAAAGCTCTTTCCTACATCTTTTGTT
>JADRCD010159506.1:11659-25570 GCA_019843815.1 Montemys delectorum | reverse complement strand
CCATTCATTGAACTGAGTACACTGTCCCCAATGAAGGAGTTAGAGAAAGGTTCTATGGAGCTGAAGGGTTTGCAGCCCCTTAGGACGAACAACAATTACTAACTAGTACCCTCAGAGCTCCCAGGGACCCAACCACCAATCAAGGACTATACAGGGTGGGACTGAATGTTCTGGCAGCATGTGTATAGTAGAGGACTGCAAATTTGATCATCAATAGGAGGAAAGGACCTCGGCCTTGTGAAGGTTCTGTGCCCCAGTGTAGGGGAATGCCAGGGCCAATAAGTGGGAGAGGGTGGGGTGGCAGGCATGGGGAGGGGGGAGGCAAAAGAAGTTTGTTCTTGTTGTTTTTGTTTGTTTGTTTGTTTGTTTTTTGGAGGGGAACCTGGAAAAGGGAAAATTTACATGTAAATAAAGAAAATATCTAAAAAAATAAAAATAAAAAAAAAAAAAGAAATGTACCACACAGGAAAAAAACAAAAACAAAAAACAAAAACAAAAACAAAACAAAAAACAAAAAAAAACAAAAACAAACAAAAAAAAAAACAAGTCATAATTCCATACATTGTGTAAGAGTGGGTCCGATGTCTCCTAAACCAGGGAACAGATAAGGGAACTTACATTTTAAGGAATGTGAGAGGAGAGAGATGTGGTCAGAAAGAGATTTGGTCTGAAGCTAGACTCTGCCTCACTCAACAGCCTCAGGCAACTCCATCATCTCTGCGAACCTCACCATTACCATGGGAGACATCATGTTGTGATGCTTAATTCATGGGCTGCTGCCTTTGCGTGCCCAGGGTGGACACTAAGCCTGGGGACATAGCTGCAAGTGCCTGAGGCCATAGCCGATCATTCAGAAACTACAGCACACAGGCAGCAGGCAGAGCCACTGTCCATGAGCTTTGGAAGAGCAGCTACCTTCACACATCTTCCGTGGCCCATGTGTGTAAACACTTGGTTTCTGATTGATGGTGCTGTTTGTGGAGGGTATAGAGACTTTGGGGTGAATCCTGCTCTGTCACCTTCAGGACCCTCCATCTTCTGAGAACACATGAGGGGACATCTCTCACTGGCATCTCTAATGGATGCAGGCTTCATCCTCCTCTCATGTAGGGCAGATCTTTTCTCCATCCTGCAGCTTCCTCCTGTTTAACAGAGAATGCAAAGAATGACAAGTGCCCATGCCTGCCAGCCTTCAGAGGCATGCATCCTGTGCCAGTACAGTGACCTGCAGTCACCAGTATCTGAGCAGATGGCTCACAGATCCAGAGCTGCTGTGACTTGTCCTTCCTCTGACTGTGCTCCTGTCCATCTCCCAGTCCCAATGTGGATTCTGCACCTTCTTGTTGAGATGGAATTCTGAGTAAATAAGTGACTGCATCTGAGGATGTGCGTTGGAATGAATTTTGCCCTCATGTGAGCAGCTGCAGAACATGTGGCATTAAGTTCAACAATGACAGTGGCTATTTATTGAGGGAGATCTCTAAGAAAGATTTGTCAGAACCTTTGTAATTTAGCCAGAAGAACCAACCTAGATAGGACCATGTACCCAGGCAGAACCATATAACCAGGCAGGACCATCTACCCTGGCAGGACCACCTACACAGGGAGAAGCATCTCTGCAGCCCAGATGGACATGAGCTCTGGATGCAGTCTCTCTTGTCCACCAGGCAGCTCTAAGAAGACCCAATTCCTTCTGTGTCTATGCAGTTCCCTGAGCTCAGCCTCAGAGAGCACATGGAGGCCTCCGCCTTGCAGAGTTTGCTCCCCCTGCAGATTCATCCCTGGTTGGGGTGGCTGTGTTCGGTCTTCATTGCTCATCATGCCTGCCATGACTTCTGCCTTGGGACTATTTCCGGGGCTTGGAGGTCCCACTTCCTACTGCCTCTACCAAAGCAAACTGGAAGACAGGGTTGGTTGGAAGGTATGGCTTTCTTTTTTCTGGGCTTGGAGAAAAGGGGGCAGAGACTGTGCCCTTACTGAAAAGCATTCCCTGTTTTTAAAGAAGAAAGGGTTGGATTAATGGGACGAGGTTGGAAGAGCCTCCCTTGGGAAAGTTCTTTGAGGAACTTGTAGAGCAAAGCTTGCTGGTCTTTTCTTTAGGATTCTCTTTCAGGCCGCCTCCTGTATTAACAAACTAATTTTGCCAGCAAAGAACAATGATAGAGGAAGAGGGGTGTGGAGGATTCCAGATGCCTCTGGGTTCAGAGCCCCATGTGGAAGGGAAGATGAGGGAGAAGCATGGGGCCCCGGGGCTGGTTTGGTTTTACAGATCAAGGCCTAGGAAAGGCAAGGCTGCTCTTTCTGAAGGCATAACCCCTTCTTTATGAATTTGTTTTTATTTCTGTGTAATTCCTGGTTTATTCTATTTCATGGCCTACTTCCCAGAGACAAGGAGTTGAACAGCAGAAGACAAGGCTTTGAAGGGCGATTCTCAGTGGATAGATCTGTACCCTGGACTTGGAACACAGGAATGTGACAGAGCCCTGGAAGTCTCTGTTACCCTCTGTTTTGTAGGAGAGGTAGACTTTATTAAAATTTATCTGCCGCTAAAGTCCTATTGGAGGGGAGATAGAAAGGCCTTCATGTAAACCCCAGGACTTTTGCTCTGTCACTAGCCAGCTGTATGATGGTAGTCCAGAAGCAACACTCCTCTGCGTCCACCGACTTTAGTGACTCTTCCTCAGGGTAGGAGGAATGGAGTACACTGACCCACTTGCTAATGTAGCTTTGAAATCCGTCTTATGTCAAGTACTTTATAAGCTACCCAAGTACTTTATAAGCTTCACACAGACGTCTTTGACCCATCTGATCCTTCTCTTCCAGTTTTTCTCTTCTAGTGACAAGAAAGAAAGGCTCTGGGCCTGCAAACGCCTCCATTGATATTTAGAGAGTTCCTACATACATTAGACATTGCTGCTGTGAGCACTTGCTATAGTTAAGTGGAAAAAATATCATCAGACACATGTTCCTGTGTTTGTTGAGTTAATCTAGTCCTGGATATTTCAGGAGAACTAGCTACGCAGAGACAGAATGACAGAGAGTTGCACAAAGAACACACATGTCAGGACCATGCTAGTGACACCAATACCAGTGTCCTATTTTAAAAACAGGAGGGTGTTCCCAGGCTGGCCCTTTTGTAACACATTAACTATTGTCCCACACCCTTTGCTAAAATGTGAAGAATAAAAAGACTGCAGTGGTGAGCCAGGAAGGAGGAGCTTGCAGAGGGGCAAGGGAGGGGAGACCAGGACACCAGGCAAGCAGAGCAGAGGCGACTGATAAAGAAAGGGACCAGAGCACTGAAGGTGTGAGCGGCACAGTGACTGATGGCCACAGAATTATGGAGCTGGGGCCTCCTGTCAGGAGCCTGGTGTCTGGGAGCTTGGCCAACTTCCTTCCCTCCCTTGCAGAGTTATCTTCTGGGTGTCCAGGGTTTAAACCTAGCTCAACCAGAAAACAGGCTGCCTTTCATGGTCCTACATCTAATGAAGCCCAGGCCTCTCCCTTTCTCCTCTCTTCTGTTTTAATGCAGATACTCCTGATATCTTTCTTGGGCCACTCGCAAACTGAGATCTCCTCCCTAGACCGTTTCCCACTCTCTGCAATGACCCCTTTCCAAATGGTCATTTTACCCATGGTATTTTGCACTAATACCTTTCAGCTATCTGCAGAGAAGACTCTGGCCCTTTAAGAGTTAAGTGTTCTCATCCTCAGAGCCACACTGACCCTACTTTGAGCAGGTCACACACAGTGCTTAAGCTACTGGCCTTGCCGTGTGTGCCAACCAGAGCCTCCATGTTCAAGGCCACTCCACTTGATGGTCCTTCCCATCTGCTTCTCTGAGTAGCCCTGTGAGTTGTCACTGGCAAACTTCTGCTTACACCTACCATAGTGCCACTCGGACAAGTTAGGTTTATTTCCTTGTTTATCCCCCACCAAACTTGCAGTCCTTCCATGCCAGTCTGTACTTTGTGTATCTGTGTTCATAAATGTCCTAGCAATCTCTGGCATGCAACGGGTGTTCAGTATAAGCTTGGAAATGAGAAAAAAGCAATACAGGTAACTAGCCTGCGGAAAGTTCTCTCCTTTGATGACTCTAAATCTGTCTTTTCAATGGATACAGTCAGCTGCAGTCACAAACGTCCCCAGACTCCCTCTGATTCCACATGGAGAGCTCATTGGCATGAGCAAGCCTTGGAAACCCTTACATGTTGATTTGTACAGTGACCTTTGGCCTGTTCATCACCCCCAGCTGATATTAAATTGGTAACCAACTTGCATTTGAAAAGGAAGGCCTACACGACTTGCATGTTCCCCTGAACACAGGTCAGAGTTGGTTTAATTTGGTCTTTTCCACTCTGTACAACAAAGCTGACATCTGCTAATCTCTGGCTCAAGGAAGCCACTGTAACACTGAAGTCCCCAGAAATGGGCCTAGGGACCCCCCTTTGGACACCCCTTTGTCTCCCCCCTCCTCTCTACACTATCCACTTCTTTCCTTCTTTGGCCTGTGATATGTACTCCTCACTGCTAATATCTGTTTCTGTCCATCTTGGGCTGCCCTGCTTGTCCCTGCAGTCTCACCCATGTCACTGAACATGGTCTTGAACAAATCTGCTCTTAGCTTCTCCAAATCTTATTCTTGAGAGACATGGTAAGGTTGGCCTACTTCATCTCTTCACTTATAATGTCTGTCCAGAGATTGGCTCAAACACCCCTGAAGTCACTGTCAATCATGTCCAAAGGTCGGTCTCCAGTCAGAACCAACCAAACAATTGTTTTTAGATATTTTTTTACATTCTCTTTAGATATTGTTTACATTCTCTTATGCATTTCCTCTGATGATATGAAAAGTTTAGAGACAAGGAGCCTATCCCACCAGCCAGAGACATAGCAGTGTAATCAAGTCCATGTGCTCCCTTACTTACAGGGTCCCTTACAGGGTCGATGGGAATCCACACATATCAGACCACTGCACTTTAGCTGAAGAGAGACGAGAGGTCCTGATGGCAGAGGAGGAGGTCAAGGAAGAAGAATTCTGGGTCAATTTTCCTGCCTTCTAGCTACTACTCGGGCAGCTCTGCTGGGCTGCCTCATCAGCAGGTCCTAAAGGCTGGTACTAGCTGCTTCTGTCAACCGTGTCTGTTTCCAGTATATTTATGAGTGATAGTAACCACATTGCAGAAGAAACTTAACTGTGATCTTGAAATCTCCACAAAGATACCATTTGCAAGTAGGAGCATCTCTGGTACCCATCATCTCAAATCCTACCAAGATGGTGTAGAGTCAGCTCTGGTTCTTGTGTCCATCCTGCCTCCTTCCTAAGCTATGCCTCCAGCCTAGCTTAGACTGAACCCCGGGCACCCTGCTCCATGACATTCACTTGGATCTGTGTTTGAATTTAGCATATCTGACTGTGATCCCCATGCATGCTGGATGCTTGCCCTCCATTTCTGGGAACCCAGGCTGACTCAGTATAGTGGTGTAGTTTATTGTTGGGCCTGATGAAAGGGAAACTCAGACAGTGTGGAGTAGGGTGTAGGGGTGGTGATTGGAGCTGAGCTATAGCAGGTGGTTAAAGGTTCACACAGAGCTTCCAGGAGAAGCTCAGCAGTTGGAGCCTTAGGAAGAGGAATGAGACTTTGGATGGGGTGGAACCATAGGGCTTGGCCAGATACTGTCCTTCTGGCTTGCGTAGAATGCAGCAGAGTTCCCCAGTGCCGCATGCCTGTTTACAAGGTCAGACCTCACTAGGAGCCAGGGCCACAGGATTTCCTGATCCATTCTCTTCATTTTAGTTGCCACAACAGGCAAGAACGAAGTCATTTTCACAGTCTGACAGCTGTCAGTTATCCTGAATGCCACCTGTGCCCATTTGCTTGTGCTGTGTTCCCACTAAATAGTTGTCTTTAGCTTTGTTGCGGGGGACTGAGGGAAATGCTAGCATCCTGCATCCAGACTGCCACCCACAGGCCCATGTGCTTATGGCTTGATACCAGTTGGCATTACTGAGAGATGGTTGAACCTTCACAGGGGCATGCATCCTTGCAGGCCATGGAGCTCTCATCCCACCTCTCTGCCTGATATTCATAGCCATGAGATGAACAGTTATCTTTGCCACAAGCTTCCACCTTCTGCCTTAGGCTCAACGCAATGGACCAAATGGTAAAAAGCTAAAGATTCCAAAAACTTATGAGCTGATTATCTCAAGGTTTTTGCTATTATAACAGAAAGCTGACTAACATCCCTTATGTCATCTATTACTCTATGGTGATAGAGTAGGCACATGTGTGTAGTGTGTGTGTGCATGTGCGTGTGTGTGTGTGTGTGTGTGTGCATGTGTGTGTGTATGTGTGTGTGTGTGTGTGCAAGCATCTGTGTGCACACATGCTTGCACAACGTCTCTCATCAGACCCAAAGCTCATCAATGTTTGTTCTCATTAACCACTTTGCTCAGGGGACCTCCTTTCTTTGCATTTAAGACTGGAGTGGCAGGCTGGCCACTGTGCCTACCTGGTGGGTGCTGGGATCTAACCTCCAGACTGAACACTTGCACAGCAAGCACTTGCCCACCCAACATCTCCCCAGCCCATGAAGCCTGTTAAATTGGAAAGGCTGAGCTCTAAATTGAGAGAACTTCCACTTGTCATAGTTTTTGGCGGAAGAGAGCTTTCAAAAAAAAAGTCATCTCATATCTGCCTTACACGTTGGATGGCTGGGGTAATGGAAATATCTTGCACATGGACTACTTCTTTGATGTGCGACATACAAGGTGTCCCCCTCCCTCTGACGGCCACCCTCCTTTCCTACTTTCTCCTTTGAGGGTTGGGGCAGCTGAAGTGTAAGGCAGGAGACTCCCTGGGACTGTAAATAATGGGATCTAATGGTTTATATCATGAAGGAGATCAAAGTGGAGCTGCTCTGCTGACTGCTGGGGTGGGGCTGGAGTGGGGCTAGAGCCCCGAGCCACTCCACGGCTCTTCCTTCAGCTGCTTCCTGTGGGCTGCATGTGAGATAGCTCCGCCATCAGTGTAGACACCTCTGGGTGGGTCAGCCCAGTGTTTGCTTCTTCTCTTCTGCTGCTTCCCTTTGTCCCCAGGCAGCCAAGGCAGTGCTGCCTACTTCTGTCCCCTCTCTGTTATTTATAAACTGTGCCCTGTGGCCCTTCCAGGACCTAGAGAACCCACTCTAGCAGGAGAAAGGACTGGGGTTCACCAATGAGAGATTTTAGGGCTTCAACAGTGTAGTGCCTTTCCTGGGTATATGGCACTTTCCCTACCTGGCCCTGTGAAGAGGAATTCAAAACAAGGCCTAGAATCCAGGTTGCTGAGCAGTGATGCTGCAGGAAACCCAGAAAGCACAGAAAGGAGGGAGTGAACCTCTGAGGGCAGAGGGCAGGCAGGACATTTGATGGGGGCGGGGGTGGGTGGGTAAAGGGTGATAGGAGCATGGGAGAGGGAAGCCTTTATGTGTGGCACTGGTAGGAACCCTTGGTGGGACGACCCGATTCTTGGGCTTCCCGTGTTGAATGCCTTAGATCCCTGTTACTTCCACGGGCTTCCAAGTTGAAGTGTGTTCATTTGAGCATCATTTATGCCTTAGTTTGCACAAATCTCCAAACCCAGATCAGATGTGTCTTGGCAAAGTGGGACAGTCAGGATTGTGTCAACTGCTTCTTCTCTGGGAACTATCTGCTTCTTAAATCACTTTATGCTAAAAATAAAACATCTCTCATAAATTTTGGGGATCCCTCCTACACTGGGAACAAAGAGTCTTCTCAACACCAGGAGTTACTACTGCCCAGGGGTCCTACAGACAAGCATAAGGCCTGCAAAGACAAGGCATGAGCAAGGCCTCACAGGATGCATCCTGGGGCTTCCTCAGGACATCTTTCAGATATGCCATTGTGCCCAGCACAGCAGTAGAGACAGCTGAGCCAGCCCTGACATGTGTCCCCCAAGCAGTGTGAGGGCTTGTTCCACAGCTGGCACCAAACCAGAGCTGA
This sequence comes from Montemys delectorum, assembly GCA_019843815.1. Classification (NCBI taxonomy): domain Eukaryota; kingdom Metazoa; phylum Chordata; class Mammalia; order Rodentia; family Muridae; genus Montemys; species Montemys delectorum. The sequence goes on along the minus strand of JADRCD010159506.1, from coordinate 17,565 downwards.
CTGAACAGCCCCAGAAATTTCAGTCAGAGCCATTAAAAATCATAAGCAAGGCATCTGTCACACTGCTGTTGCCAAGGTCACCCAGCAGTGTGAGGAACCTGAAGAGAACCTCATGACACCCAGCCTGGGACAGCCGTCATACGCAGCCCTGCCTGGGGGCCAGCAGGCCCTAGCTATGTACATGTGATAGGAAGTGTAAGCTCATTTAGGGACAGCCAGGAAAAACAGAAGAAAACGAGTGGTCTTAGGGCTGAAACCTGAGGATTTTGAAACAAATTTTGCAAGAATCACACCATTATTATTAGGAAGGTCCATCCAAAGTCTAGGCGCGGACATAAGTGTGAGCTGATTTTAAAGTCCTCTTGCAATGTCCTTTTAGGACATTGGCAGTTGACCTTGGACTCATGGGTAGAGAGATTTTAGCTGACAGTAATTTTGAGAACTCATAACCTAAAGCATGTGGGGCCAGCACAGAGAGTAGGAAGTTAGGTAATAGAGATGGATGCACAAGAGACCTTCTACCACTACTGGTGTGCGCCCTGGTGATCTACCCATTTGCGCTATATTCTATTGTGTTTAGAAACAGGATTAAAACAGCTCGTTCTTAGGGTTGCTATGAAGTGCAAATAGTTCAGAGAAAGTGATAGTAAAGTGAGAGAACCCATGAGGAGCTTCTAGTTTCTTATGACTTTTCTCCTCCCTCGCTTACAGGAAAGGAAGCTGAGATTTGAAGGAGTGGGCCTCAGAGCACATGGGCATCAGTGGCCTAACCCAGGACATCTGCCCCTGCTTTCTTCCCTCTTTCTGTTTCCTTCTTTCTGATCTCAAGAGTTCTGCTCCTAGCTGAAAAGAAGCCAAGGGTGTTTCTTATTCACAACAGGAGTCTGCAAGACTGTGGGTGCCAAGGACAGCCTACAGGCCTATGCTCTTCTTATTCTTCTTAAAATAGAGAAACAATTTGAGAACAGGGCAAACCCAAATCACCTGGGTGCACCTCCTCCCCACTGCTGGCTCAAGAGGCTCCAGCCAAACTCTTAAGAGAAGATTTTGCATCCTTTAGTCTAGCAAATGGTGGTCAAAGCTTGCATGTGAAGAATAAGTCTGGCCTGGTGTCTTGAAATTCGGCATAGGCCTCCTGCTCTGAGAATCTACAATAGACAGAGCCATGACATACATGCTGAAACTGATCTTCCCAGGAAGTAACTCAAAAAACAGGGAGGTAGCAAGAAACGTCAGTGTTCCTCCTGCTGAGGGTTGAGGTGAGGCCAACAGCTTGGGGTTCAGTTTCCTGGGAACATCTGTGGTTCAGCATCTGCTGCCCAGCTTCCCACAGTAAGAGATGGTAGTAGATACAGTAGAAGGCTGGTCCAGCAGCTTGAAGAAGGGGCTTTGAGCATCTTGGCCACTCAGACCCTCCTCTTCCCAAGGCTAGGCTTATCGGGGATCTCCCTCCTGGGTAGTTTCGGTCCACGTGCTGCTACTTCCTGTGTAGCCCCCTTGTGATTCTTGCCTGCCCCCATCTCCAAGCTTCAGATGCTGTTTCTGTCCAGACCATCCATCGTTCTTTATCCAAGCATAAAGAAGTGGAGTGATTCCTGGGACAGAATGTTGGCACTTAAGGAAGTAGATTCTCAAGGTCAAACCTAAACCAGTCTTCCAGATGTGCAGGAGACAGCTCTGCCGTCAGGGCCAGCTGTTCCAGACAGGATGTCAGCAGTGATAATGGGCTCATAGTGACCAGGAGGCTCAGCCACGCCCATCCCTCTTGACTGTTTTCAGTGTCTGTGGCATATGTGTGTTTCTATTAGTTTCTTTGAAGCCTGGATGACTGCTTCATACCTGCTACCCATAGTCATCTAGAGTTTTCAGGAAACAGTTCATTAAAAAGAACTTTCTTTGCAGCTCACCACTGAGCCACCCAAGTCTCTGCCTCCTGAATCCCTCCTAATGAAGTTTTTGCTGTTTGCATAAGATGCATGCTCAGTGCACACTTGGTTAAGTGGGGCTTGGCTTCTGCCAAGCTCTTGTGCCTGGCTCCGTGGGGTAGGTGACGAACTGCTGGGATCAGCAGAGGGATCCGGTCTACATGGCCATGAACAAACCTGACTGTATCTGTGCCAATACCCACTCACGTGTCCTGAGGAGAGCGTGGCTAGAGGCCCATAAGTCCATTAGGCAAGGTTGGCTTCAGGGATCTGGGGGCTCTAGGTGGAACTGGAATGAGAAATGAGGGTTCTCTGGCTCTGCATGTGCAAATTGGTGAGCACCATGCTGAGTCAGCAGATAGGGCACTGGGTAGTTCTCCTATGTGTGTTCACTGGCCACTTTGAAAACTATTCCCTACAAACTAGAAGGGGGCCTCCTCACAGACACAGGCCCTCACAGGGATCACAGTGTGAGATCTCCACCGTGCTCCTTGGAAAGGCCTTGGGAGATACTTCACTTAGGGCTCTCCCTGACAACAAATAGGTTTTAGCAAGGAGCTCTAAGCTGCCCGCTGCCTAGCAAGCTGGAGCAGTCTTGATCAAGGAGCTAACTCTTGTTTGGAGAATGTGGAGCTTATCTTCCATCCAGGCACTTGAGAAATGCCTTTAAAAGGCCCAGCAAGTATGCGTGTGTTTGTAGGGGAAGAAGAGGTCAAGGAAGCGGGTATGAATGCCAGTTCTGCCAGTTGTTGCTAAGAACAGGATATGTTCTCATCTTTGGTCTGCACAGCCTTCCTGCCTTGCAGAGCACACATGTTCTTTGCTATCTGTTAACATTTCTGAAAGAAGACTTGGAGAAAGTAGCTGTGATTACACATGAGATGACTTAGTTTTGACTTGGCCAGAGGTTCTCTGACTATATAGTAATCTGCAAAGACCTGGACTCCAGAAGATGAACTTAAGTAAAGTATTTCTCCTACAAAGGGGCTGTGATTAATTGAAAAATATCAGCAACATATACCCCATTTCATCTTGCTGTAGCAAAAACACTCCTGGGATCTCCCCCACTAATAGGTTTTTAACTGTGTGGCATGGCATTGTGGACTCCAGACTCAGTGCTATACCACAGATATTAGAATGTATTCATCTTGTAAAACTGAGTCATTATGTCTGTTCATTAGTAAGCCTTTCGGCCCTCTCCTCCACTGGTCAGCCACTGTGGGTTTCTCTGAGGAGACCTCCCAGGGATATAAGATTTACCCTGAATTTGCATAGCTTTGCCTGCAGTGTCTCATAAGGCAGAGATTCCTGCTTTTTCACCCATAAGACAGTCAAGGTCAAGTGTACAAAAAAGCTGGTATCTGGGGATCGAGCCCTAGAGAGAATCCCACAGAGTTCCGTGTAAATCAACCTGCCACCATCAGTTCTCACTCCTGCACTTTTTCACATAATGACTCCTGAGAACCAAGCTGATGGATGAGAGGATTGAGGAGCCTGGGGGCATGGCCTGGCCAGCAGCAGGAAATCCCTTTGAAATGTTTTCTGTCATCTTTCAAATGTCAGCAAATTGTATATGATGACCAATCTTCAACTTAGATGCATTGGACTATTTTGAGCTCTTCACTGAGAAGTAAAATGGGAAGAGCCTGAAGGAGTTTCCTACATGCCCATGGTGCATAACTCAGCATCCCTGGGGTCTCCTTCCCATTGGACTGTGGTCCCTAAGGACAATGGCTAGCTCTCAGCTATGCTGTTGTTCTTGTCTGTGGAGAGCAGCTCACAGCCTCAGAGGGGAGCAATGAATCCTTCCTGAGACAGTATTGTGACTCAGGACTTAACCTGCTCCAATCAGCTCAGGTTAAAGAGGGAACTCTAGTTGACAGGCTGTGTTGAGACTGCAGTTTGAGGCAGGGGCTGCTGATTTTGTTGATTGACTAAGATCCTAAGGGTTTGAGGTGTTTCCAGAGTGCCATCCAAGATGGTCCACTGCATGATCCTCTTTCCAGAGGCTTCATCTGTCTTGCTACTGGGCCCTAAGAATAAGTGTGCCACAGTGGCTTCTAGAATGGGGATGCAACTAGGGTGTGGCAGGCACCTTCCACACTCACAGAAGCCGATGGCTAAACAACCCACAAGAGGCCGCCTCAGAGCTTTTGAACCTGTCTTTCTGCAACATGGAATCAGAATCTAAGCACCTTGGTTAACAGGGTGAATGGTGAATAGCTTGAGTGTTTATACATTCTCTTAAGTCACAGCTAGCTAACATAATAGAAACAGGCCAAAGCAGAGTTCTGAGGGCAAGCTTACCACAGTGTTTTCTCTTGTCCTTTTGGCCAAAGCAGTGTCAGTAGCCATTGGGTGCCCTGTAAAAACTTATTGGAGTCAGAAGCAGTCAGACACTCAGAGCAGCAGAGTCTGGGCTGTGGGAGAGCTGGCAGACCTCTGCCAGAATTAGAATTGGCCTGTCAGTGATTGATTGTTGTTCTTGTAAAATGACTGGGCTCTGGACTTCCAGAAGGGGCTGGATTCCAGGACAGTGTCTCTGAAACTCCTGCTAAGTGGAATCTTAACTACAAAATCAGATCAATGCTACCCAGGCCCTAGGACACAATTCCTAATGTAATTAGTGGCCATTAGTGACATTATCAGGTAGTCAGGCTCTTTCCAGCAAGTGGCTACCTGTAGCCAGGGGCTGTGAGCCTGGAAAGAGAAGCAGAGATGAGGGACTGAGGAGATGTTCACAGAGGGAGGGCACAGAGCAGAGCCATGGCTAAGGGGGAAGGCCTCTTGGCATTGCCCAACGTGAAGCCTCTCGGCTGGGTCAGGATTCATCCCCACCTGAAACCCCTTAGTCAACCCTGCTTTCCTAAGTTTTCAGTGCAACATTCACCCAGTTGTTGTCTGGTAGAAGCAGGAAGCAAGAGTTCAGGTTGGTAGGAACCCCTACTGGGTCCAACACAGAGGCCCAGGCCTCAGGCCTTCCTGGGGCACTGTATGCTGCCTGGCTTTCTCTTGAGGGTCAGATGCAGCAGGAAGCCTGTGACCTCTAAGGGCACTGCACAGGTTGAACTCTTCTTGACTCTGGTTGCTTTTCGGTTGATATAGATTCATCAGCTCTAAAGGCGAGTTTTCTGACTTGTAAAGAAAGACCAAGGCAAATGGAAGGGAGGCCCTGTCTCTAATCACCCTTAACCACCTGCATTTTGTAGCCAGAGATAGTAAAAAAGACTGTGCATGCTTCTTGAGCCCCCTGCCCAGGTGGGAGCCATAGGACTAGTACTGCTGCAGGCAACTAGCTCAGCAGTGGGGGCCCCCATGACCTGGATTCATGATGGTTTCGTGATGGATACAGTGACAAGGCTGCTGGTGCTGGGGCGAGCTTGTAGCGTCCACCGGCCTCAGCCCCTCCGTGGCCCCCGCCCCAGCCCCAGCCAGGCTGAGCACAGCCGGAGCATGCGCCTTTGCGCGGCCGCGGACAGGAGGCGGTGGGGAAGCAGCTCGCATCACTCGGGCCCCTGCCTACACCCAGCCGCCAGTTGCCGGTTGCTAAGCAGTTATTGTTTCTGTGGCGATTGCAGAGGCTGTGGCTAATTGGAGAAGCCCCACTGAGCAGCAGCGTCTTCTGCCGAGCCGGTCTCTGCTCTTTGCATTTAAAGAGCAAACTAGGCTGCTCTCCCCAGCTCCCTCCCCCACCGCCCCCCCAAAAACCTGGTGATTTTGGAAGTATGGACTAGAATCGCTCTCCTCCCCACCGTACCACCATTCAGATCCTGGTGCCTCCAAAGTCACAGTCAAACCCCTTCTGTCTCTGGGGTGGCGAGTGCCAGGACAGACCATGACCACCGCCAAGGAGCCTAGCGCCTCAGGAAAATCTGTACAGCAACAAGATCAGGTAAGGCTGCTGGGGTGCAGTGTGTGTGTGTGGTGTGTGTGTGAAAGAGAGAGAGAGAGAGAGAGAGAGAGAGAGAGAGAGAGAGAGAG
>JADRCD010159506.1:516-11559 GCA_019843815.1 Montemys delectorum | reverse complement strand
AGAGAGAGAGAGAGAGAGAGAGAGAGAGAGAGAGAGAGAGAGAGAGGTAATCTATTCAGTATCTGTTTGTAGCTCTAACCCCCAGGCTGGTGTGTTGGGTTAGGCCACCCTGCCCCACCCCCTCTATTTTAAAGGCTACCCCGGCTTTATCAATAACTGATAAGGAAGGTGGACTTGCCCAAGCAGCTCTGGACAAAGGCCTGTCTTTTTGGAGCTGCCTCATTTAACCGGTATTAGTTGTGAATATTCCCAACTACTTAGTAATTGGGGAGAAAGGCCATCGCAAACATCCATAGATCAGGCTGATCGAGACCCTGCAAGGGGACTTCTTTGCTTGGCTCTAAGATAGGTCAGCAGCAAGCACACCCAGTGAAGGATCTTCCTTCCAGGGCCTGCGTTCTCTGCCCTCTTCTCCTCAGAGTCTGTGGAGGCAGGAACAGGCTGTGGTCCTGAGGCACCCAAAATAACGAGGACGTGCCGGGAGACAGGTGAGCCTGGCTGACAGTGGCAGATCTCGCAGGGCAATGAGGACACTTAGACCAGCTTGGAGTCAGTCCTACAGGAAGAGGAGCTGTCCCTGCCTCAAGAAACTTCCCTCTGGCATGCTTGGGGAATGGATGCCTGAGTATGGTGGATGTTGTAGCTCTCTTACTGGAGGGTCTGAAGGTTGTCTGTCCTTGGTGCTCCCTTGGACTCATCTCTGAAGCAGCCCCTGGGAGGCTCTACCGGGTTGGCACAGCAGCTGGTGCTGGCTCAGTTAATTCACGGTGTATACGGTTTCCCTTTGGGGTCTAGGTTGTCCTTAGGTCACTTTTGCCAGCATTAAGGCAAAGAAAGGAAGGCCTTCTAGGCTTTGGGGACACTGTCATAAAGTATTTGGAGACAACTTTGCATCTGTTTATTGAGATCTCTTTGGGGGGTCATTCCCTCAAACTTAGGGAGACTTTCTACGTTCTTTGTTTGTTTGTTCTCTGAGGAGGTCATCTTATCTCATCATGTAGACATCTCACATACATTTTTGTTCCCCCTTGGGGAGAAGATTCTGCAAAACTAGAAATCTAAAAAGTCTTATTCAGCGTGAGCATTTTGGCAAGGGTTAATGTTCATTTATTTAATTTACCAATCTCTCTCTCTGTGTGTGTGTGTGTGTGTGTGTGTGTGTGTGTGCATGTGTGTGTTGGGCAAGTTAAGATTATTGTCAACACACTTTGAAAGTGCATGTCTAAGTGTGTTGCATATGAGCATGTGTGTGAATCCATACCTAATTTTTAAATGTGAGACTCTGGTGTCCACCAGTCAGCTAAGCAGGCTAAGCAACCTGCCCTCTTCACAAAGATCCGATGCAATATCTGCTCCATATAAATGTATTTCTACCTCAGACTGGCATCTCATAACCCAGTCTCCTCTCATTATGCTGTCTTCTCACGCTTCGTATGGCATCAACATTTGTCAAGCTTTTCTGGGCAGAGGTCATAAGTCTGAGAATGTTTTCTGCCATTCCCAGTTCTACGCAGGGATCAGGTGCATAGGGTGCAGCCTACTTATGCAAAAGAACGTTCCTTGAGTCTGTGTGATTTTCTCTTATTTTACCAGATCTTAGCATGCACAGGAATGTCAGTGGTTGGATAGGGTGTGTGTTATGCATGGTGCGCAATGTCTTGGTGTGGTTTTTGGACCTTTAGCCCCCCATTCTTGAATCAGGTGACTGTGGATATTGGTGTCAGCTAGGGCACAAGGACAGCCTTGACTCTGGAGGCCACTTTTCCTTGAGTTGCAATTGGTAGGTCCTTTCTTTCATTTCCTAGAGGCCTATTTGTGACTCTAAGAATGTCCCAAAGCTGAGCCCATCAAGTCTATAGAGTGGTCTAGGAGTGATGAGAGAAAGGCAAAACTGGTGGACACCAAAGTCTCATATTTAAAAATTAGGGATAGATTCATACACATATGCAACACGCTTATACATGGGCTTTTAAGTGTGTTGACAATAATCTTAACTGGCCCAACACACACATATACACACACACACACACATTCTATCTCTCTCTCTCTCTCTCTCTCTCTCTCTCTCTCAGAGGGTAAATGAGATAAAATGTGCCTTATTTCTTCATTATATGCATTTTTCTTTAAGTTCCCTGTAGCAGAGTATTGTGGCTCACACCTGTGGCCACAGCATTTAGGGAACTGAGACAGGGGGTTACCACAATTCAACATTTGCCTGGACTACAAAGTGAAATTCTTTCTCAAAACTTCCCCCCAAAACAAAACAACAATAACAACAACAACAACAACAACAACAACAAACGGAAACAGTTCCTGGTGAACACTGCAGGCCTCAGCTGCCCATTTTCTGTTTCTTCTGGCGGGTGGAACAAGCTTACAGAGAACCATGGGAGCTGTGGGAGAAATCTGCTTCAGTTGTCCTGAGACAATCAATATGTGCCCTGGCTGTGCCTTAGCTGTTGATTTTTGTGAGGTTTATTTGGCTGTGCTTACAAACCCCTGGATTTCTTGGAGTCATCAGAATCTGGAGACTGGTTGCCTCACACACAAACATCTAAAGAGGGCCGGCTTCTGGCTTGTCAGAAAGTATGCTGGCCACCACAATGGAGAATCTATTTCTTCTCAGTAAGCCAAGAGTGGGTTCCCTCTCTCACCTGCCCTGAAATTTGGGAACCAGTAATGTGGATGGAGGGGGGAAGAGATAACTTCTCTATGCTGAGAATTGGCACTAATTCATTTAAATATGGGGAAATGTATAAAATCAATTGTTTTCCATCCTTTCCCAAGTGTTATCATGGTTCTCCAAGTTTTCTAAAAGCCACTGTGAAATAGATGAATATGCCTAATGAGTTCTTTGGAGCTTTCGTTTTTAAAGGGTATGCTGAGGATGAGCTGGAATGAGAAGAGAGAAGGGACTTTCAGAACACAGTTACTCTTTCTCCCTGGAGATGCTAAACGTGTATGTGTGTGTGGGGGGGGGGGGTGTATGCACACGTGCACATGCACATGTGGGCATCTGTGTCTGTCTGACTTTGGGGGAGTGTAGTATACATGCTGTGGCATGTGTTCTGGGGGTATACATCCATGGTCTGTGGGGGGGGGGTGGTGGACACACGATATCTGTGAAGGGGTATGCACATGTTGTCGTATATGTAGAAGTCAGAGGACCATCTTGTTTGAGATCAGAGTCTCTTGTTCACTGACGGATATATTTGCTAGGAGAGATGACCATTATCTTCTAGGCATCCACTGCCCCCTCTCCTCCTTGCAGGGTGTTCTCGAATCACAGGAGCTTGCATGACTGCATTTGGCTTTAACATGAGTTTAGGATCCAAATTCATGTTTGGATCAGGTTTGTATGGCAAGTGCTTCACCTTCCAAGCCTTCCTCCCAGCCTTACGTCTGTCTTTAAACCCAGAGGAATCTACCCAGGGATGTTTGAAAATAGCATATTTGTTAATATGAGTGGGGTGATTTACTCAAGTACCTTAGAGGCCACTCAGATGGGAATGAGATGGTTGATGACACCTGAATTCACCTTGGTTTCCTCTCATTCTCTTCCCACACAGAGGCCAAAAGGGGGAGACAGGGGGTGAGGGTACTTGGATTCAAATGTAGTAAGTTCTTGAGGGAAGGCTAAATCCTGCCTCAGAGAACCAAATTAACATGATATTTCCACTTAAATTTTTAAAAAGAACAGATTTATTTTAACATATGCTATCCCCATTTCAAATGATTTAAAATTGGAAAGCGGTAATCAGTAATGCTATTCAATAAGAGAAGACAGAAGGATTCATTCTGGAGTTTTCCAATGAGCCATAAAACATTTGCACAACTATTGAGTAGGGATAATATTTTAGTAATGTAGATGATATATGGATGTATGTATATACACAGACACATAGTCATAAGCAGACATGCTCAATATACATGCACATGAACATGTAATCCTCATGTGTAACAAAATCACAGCTGTGAAGATCTCAAAGTTTCATACCCTATCTCCTTCTGGTGACAGGGATCTCTCAGTGTGTGAATTGTGTGTTCTGTGACGAGACTGTCCCGAAGCCTCCTCTGTGGAAGTGGTTATGCTGATTGTCAGCTTTGATGGAGGGCTATATGCTGAGCCTCATGGAAGTAATCGAGGTCTGTTGTTAATAGTCATAGCATATGACCATTACTTCCTGTTGCTTCTGTCTTGTGATCACTATTGGTCCCAGAAAGCCCTGGAGTGTCCATTAATCTACTAACATGTGGGCCTCAGAACCTAGCATTGACTGGTGAGCTAACTCATTTGCCTCAACAGAGGAATGTCTTGAATTTCATGGTAGAATCCTAGAGCTAGCACAATGACAGGAACAACTGTTAAAAGGCATGGGGCTTAGGCTATAAATAAGTTTAGCGATCACCTGTAGGATGTGTGCATGACCTTCCTGCCTGGTGTGCTTGGAATAAGTCTTGTTACTTCTTAGATTACCAAGAGTCTGTGGTAAGAGAATCTGGGTCTGACTATGGTAAGAGTTCAGCTTTTGTGAAATCATGTTGCAGGGAAAGGCAGTTTGAGATGCCTGCATTTCATATGGTATTAAAGTGCAAAGAATGGTTGAAGAAAACTAGGAAAAACAATATACAGTTTTTAGAAGTGACAGTCTGACATACTGCAGGGTCGCAATAGGAGAGGGAGGCATTCAGAATCCAAAAAGCGCCTTTGGTGTCAATGACTTTCATGAGCACAGTCACAGAAAATAAATTCCACCCTGAGTAGCACCAAGCCAACTATGGCTCTGTGGCTAAGACACTGGGAAGAGCTGACTGACCCCTGTGGCCCCTGTAAGCTGCCAGAGTGAAGGGCTAGATCTGGTAGGCTTTCCTGGGAGAACATGGCTGTCACTGGATAGAGTTACCTTAGAGAGCACAGTACTGGAGCTCTGTTGAAAAGGACACTGGGAAGTCTAGGTATGCTGCAGGGAGGAAAGAGGCAGGCTACCATGTGCTATCCTCACAGGGAGATATTATATTCCATCAGTACATGGTGACAAAGCAGGCAACTGGCTCGCAGTCCAGTGAGCTTGTGGGTAAAAATGGTAGTCCACGTCTGGTCCACCACAGGGCTAGGGCCACTCATGGAGGCAGAGCTGGGAAGTTTGACTGCGTGCATCCCATGCGACCGATGGGCAGGCATGGGTTGTGGGAAGGTGCAGGACCCCACTCTGGGGGTGGGGAGGTGCAGTCTGAGGCCCCCATGGAACTGCCGGAGTCGGGCTCGGAGTCGGGCTCGGCACCACAGATGATGCTGGCTGCTGTGGAAGAGCCAGCTCTGGGGTCCCTAGGCCTGGAAAGAGGCCGAGGAAAACATGTTCTCAAACTCTTGGACACTGCAAACGCTGCTAGATGCCGGGGAAAGGAAAGGTGGGAGGAGAGTGGTCCAGCTGATTTCCGAGGGGGTACGGGGAGAGTCTTTGCCTTACTCGGGGGCCAGGCCAGGTTGCTTGGCTTGGTGTAGACCTTGGCTGTGAACACAGAGAGGCTTCCTGCATGACATTAGATGCACGGCTCTTTAGAGGAAGGCCTGCTCCATTGCTCCAGCACAGCAGATCCCCATGAGAAGAGACAGCCCATGGTTTTAAAGCATTTATTGTCATGGCAGAGAGTTGTGATGACTGAAACCATACCCCACTTTCTCAGGGTGGGCCTGAGGTTAGGGTAGTAGAGGCAGAGAAAGGCAGAGAGAGGGAGAGAATAAAGAAGTAGAGGCAGAGGCTGGCCATGGCTACGTGGAGAGAGGGAGGAAGGGACTGTGGAAAGAGGGGAAGTAAGAGGGCAAAAGAGAGAGGCAAGAGTAAGGGAGTAAGAGAGGGAGGAGGGGGCAAGCAGCCCCTTTTATAGTGGGCCAGGCCTACCAGGCTGTTACCAAATAACTGTGGGGAGGAGCATACCTGGCTTTTGCTAGGTAACTGTGGGGGTGGGATACCAGGGCAGAATACCAGGGGCTTGGGGCATTGCCCTACGTGACTGATGGCCACAGAATTATGGAGCTGAGGCCTCATGTCAGGAGCCTGGTGTCTGGGGGCGTGGGAAACACCTTCCACCCCTTGCAGGAACACTTGCTGGATCTCCAGGGCTTAAACCGAGCTCAGCCAGAAAACAGGCTGCCTTTCACAGTCCCTCATGAACTAGGTTTGGGATAGTTCTAAATCTTCTAGGTCCATATCACAGAATGTGTCAAACAAGTCCACTCAGAAGGGTCACCTGAGATACTAAATGAAAGCCCAGATAGTAGGAGGATGGCAGGAGACCTCTGTCTTCAGATGCACTGCTGTCCTAGACTCAGTTCAGACAATGAAAAAACGCTATCTAGCTTTTCATGTCACTGTGATTGAAATAGTCTGACAAAGCTTGAGGAAGGCAGAGTTTATTCTGGGTCAGAGTTCCAGGATCCAGTCCGTCATGGTGAGGAATCAAGGCGACAGTTGTATCCACAATCAAGAAGGGAGAGACGAATGCTATAATCGGCCCACTCTCTTCTTTTTACACAGCCCAGGCTCTCTGGCCACAGAACGGCACCAGCCACAGTAGGCAGGTTTTCCCACCTCAATGACCTAGTCAAGATTATCCATTTCCCAGGAATGTATCTCCTAGGTGATTCCAGAGCTCATCAAGTTGACAAAAGTCTACATACTTACTGAGAAATGCTCTGGTACAGTAAATATATTTTACTATATTATACTGATATTCTGCAAAATCAAAACCACCCAGTATTCCATCATTGTTGTTTGTGTGGTAACTTAGCTAAGACCAGCAAATGATATATAGAGAACCTGGGGGCCCTGAGAGTCAACGAGAGATTTTCAGAGTTCTTCAGAAAGCCCAAGTGGCATGTGGGAGCACTCAAATGTGCCGACTTCCTGTCATGAGGACACTTCCATTTCTGCACACAGGACATGTGACGCCGTCCTTAGGGAAGTGAGCTAGCTGTACTATGTGTGACACTTCCAGATCAGAGCCAGGAGACAGAAAAACTCCTATTTCTCTACCTCATTGATGAGGAGGGAGGAGTTTGCTGAGATGCCTCGACAGACAGGAGAAAGGGGGGCAGATGCAGGAAGCTGGCTCTCACCCTTCCTTCTGTACTCAAGTCTCCACTATGTCCCCTCTGTAGCTAGAACACCTTTTGCTCAGACATGACTTGTGCTAGCTACCATGTGTGCCCTTTCCCCCCGTCTGCTGTTGAAAACACAAAATAGAAAGAAAAGTAAGAGTTTTTAAAAATGCATAAGGTAGTGCAATGTATTCCTCTGAGAGACTTTTAATGGTAACATCAGGTATGAAACAATGGAATAGCTAAGAGTCCCGATTTTAGGAAGAAAACTTTGGCCTAGCAGCTGGAATTAAAAAATAAGGTATTTGGTCATGATCTTTAGTGGAAGAGTCTGTCTAGGTCTCGGCAAAGAGAACCTTAGCTCTGTAAGGCACAGGCAGGCTGTGCATGCTTGAGTCCCCATGCTGGCCTCTCTGGTGCAAGTGCCACCCAGGAGTCTCCGGAGCTGCTGTGGGAACTGAGCTGCAAGCCAGTCACCCTGTTCTCCCCAAGAGAACCTCTTGGCAGACACAGCAGCAGGAATGCCATGAGGCCCACTCTGGAGTCCACCAGTGGCAGTACCAAGCCCTTCACTCGTGCAGTACCATCTGCTAATTCCCAATGACAACTTATCTCTTATTCCTTTCCTAGTCTCTGATCAATGTTTAAGGAGATTTAACTTCCTCTGCCAGAACTCAAGCAAAGCTGTCCTCCTCCTTCTGAGACCTCACGAGGCTGAGCACCGTACCGAGGGGCTGGGTTGTTTCCGCTAGAACAGGGGCTTCTGGAACATTCTATGGATGTGTGCCTGTGTGTGCAGAGGTGGGAAACAAAATGTAGGTATAAATCTACTAGTGATTAAAGAATGAAAACCACGGGTAGGCAGAGCTATTCTCAAACACCAATCCAGAAGTTCAAGTGATTTGGGAGTGTTGCCTGTTGCCTTGGTGACCTGTTCTCCAAAGGGCTTGGGGGAACCACCCAACCTGTTTTAAGCCCCACCCCCAACACTCTTATTGTCTTTTAGAAATCTAAACTACGCAGGCTTTAAACTGTGGTCTTAAAATTATAAAGAAAATTCCTTTTGCTATTCAGAAGAGGTCCCATTTCTCCTTCATAGGCTCTCCGAGGCTATTGTTGTCTTTGTCCTGTGTCGCAGAGAGCACACGGAGTGTGAGTCCCCAGCCTAGTCCCTGCACAGGATGTCAATAGCCTGCCCAGAGCTCTATCTGTTTGTTAGGCAGATGTTGGATAAGAGGCAGAGTACCCAGGCAGAGAGGAGCCAAGGGCAGAGAATGAAGAGCTGAGTGGGAAAGCCTCCAGGCCAAGAGGAAAGGATTCCCACCTGAGATGCCCAGGGTGTGAGCATGTAGGAGCACAGGAGTAGTGATCTGGGGGTAAGGGTTGTCATCAGGCACATGGCGTGTCAGCAGAAGGCAGATAGATGTGATTCTAGAAGCAGGGGAGAAAGAGTCTCTATGGACCGGACTGTCCCACCTGAGAGCAAGAGCCTGGGTGTCTCCTGAGTAGGAAGCAGGCCTGGACTGAGAGACGGTATAAGCATATGGCTATCTCACCTGGCTCCAGGGGTCAAAAGTGGACACAGGAACTAGATGTTTCTGGCTTTACCTTTTTTTTTTTTTCCTGATCTTTAGTGATGGTCTCACTGTGTATCTTGGGCTGTCTTGAATTTATATCAATCCTTCTGCTTCAGATTCCCAAGCCACTGTGCCTGTCCAAGTTTCTGATTTTCACAGAGCTAAATGGAGCTGTGATTTAAGAAACAAATGCCAGTTTACCTAGAGGGAGCAAGGCATCTTAACAGACATTATGATATGTGTGTATACATGTGTGTGTGTATGTGTGTGTGTGTGTGTGTGTGTGTGTGTGTGTGTGTGTGCGTGTGCATATGCCTTTAAATTCCCCAAGGGAGATGCTTAGCAAAACTCATGATGGAATTTCTGGGTCTGATTTTGACAAACAAAATCACCTTGCACTCTCTAGCTCTGAGGCCTGAGTGTATGATGAAAGAAGGAGACAGAGAGAGTTTTACCATTAAAATCACAAAGTAGCCGGTCAGTGGTAGCACACGTCTTTAATCCTAGCACTTGGGAGGCAGAGGCAAGCAGATTTCTGAGTTCGAGGCCAGCCTGGTCTACAGAGTGAGTTCCAGGACAGCCAGGGTTACACAGAGAAACCCTGTACCCTGTCTCGAAAAACCAAATTTAAAAAAAAAAAAAAAAAAGATAAAAGATAAAAATCACAAAGTGTCTCAGAAGCCCTTCCTTCTGTCATCATTTCAGCTCCTTTTGACCAGGGGTTGGGGGGGAAGTGTTGGCTTTGCAGTGCTAGCAACCCTTGTTGGTGGGAAGTGGCAGAACAGCATGCTGCGAGCTAGACACCCTGACTGCTGCTCTCAGTTCTCCCACCTAGTTCTGAGGGAACCAGGTGAATCCAGTCTGATTCCACACTCAGAAATGGTCATTCTTAGCACATTGTGTGGTGGGAAAAGGCACATATTTAGCTCAGAGTTGGCCAGGCATGCTTCAAGTCTGCTTATTTGATGAGCACTTTATTTGTGCGCTGATCTACTGACCTAATGACCAATTACTATGCATACTGATACAGCCGTTGTATGCGTGAATCTCCTCATTCCCAGCATCTGACAGGAGCTTGTGCCCATTTTGAGATGGATTGTTCTATAAAATTGTGGACTATTTGATTTTGAGTCATTCTCAGGCACAGTGACATTTGGACTTTTGTTTAATAGCAGAACCCTTTCCCCAAAGGAAATCAGCCATGACTGGTACAGGAAGGGACAGTCCTTCCCTGGAATCTGCAGGATGCCTTCGCAGAGTTCAGAGCAGGTGGAGCACGGACCTAACTCCACAGTGTAGACAGGAGCAGGTGAAACTCAGAACAGTTGAAAGTATCATGTAGTTGGTGAACTGCAGATTCAGAACACACCCACATTTAATTCTGTTTTAAGTCAAACAGTTCTTAGTGAGAAGTAGTAAAAATTTAATATGTTAAGTAATTAACATAAAAATTGATGTTACCTGGAAACTGCAAAACAAAGACATCCAGAGATATAGGTGAATGAGGAAACCCCTGTTGTTGTCCGGGCTTGTAGCTTGTGGGAGAGTAGCTTCTTAGCCTATGTGAGGCACTGGGCTCACAGACACAAGTAAAGCACCTACATGGTATGAACTGAAGAAGGTTTGTGTTCAAGTCTGGGTAGCTGGGGCACACTGCTGGGGCTCTTGGTGTCCTTATCTCCTGGGAAGATACAAGATTTCTTCTCCTTATTTTCCTTAATCCTATGGACAGTTGGGGTTTGTAGCACTTTTCATAGTCAAGTAATTATCTAATGAGATGCTTTTGAAACAAAGATAACAGGGAGATAGAATGATGGAGTTTCTCCCAGCCTTTAAAAGTAACCAAGCAAACATAGATCATGCATGCTTTGAGAATGTGCAGCCGCTAATTTTCTGTTTCATTTTACTTGCGAACAACTTCATGAATGGTAGTTATATCACGAACGTGGGAGATGGGCATGTGGGGGTGGGGAGGGTTCCAGGTTAGCACCTGTACAGATCAGCAGGGATGCAAAGACTAAGATGCCTGGATGCTTCATCTGTTCCCAAGTTTTAACTGAACCATACCTATGTGGGTCACGAATGACTGGACTGCAGATTTCTTTTGAGGTTCTGATAAGAGCCGCCAACCTAACATGGATATAACCAGAATGTTGCCACCCCTTCCTTTCTACACAGAGATTGTAGGTTGCACACATCTGATGACTTCATGTTGTCTAGCACCATGAGAGCATAACCTTAAGGTTCATCAGAAGAAACACATCAAAGACCACACTGTAAGCAGACATCACCTCTGCGTGCTGTGCTAAGTCCAGTGACCACAGGGTGCATAGATAGTCACAAGCAGCCTTTATCTTTGAGTGCTAT
>JADRCD010159500.1:893-11295 GCA_019843815.1 Montemys delectorum | reverse complement strand
TGTGTGTGTGTGTGTGTGTGTGTGTGTGTGTGTGTGTGTGTGTGTGTGTTTCATGAATTATTCTAATTAACACATTGAATATAAATATAAATCTCTAGCCCAGCCTGCTAAAGTAAAACATGCAATGCTTGACTTCCTGAGTCTGGCTTATTTTGTGTAACCTGATGTGCTTGAGCTCCATCTAGCTTCTCTAAAACACCATGAATTATATTTTATATATGGCTATACAAAATTCTATTTTGTATATGTGCCATGCTTTTTTGTCAATTTATATATGTGGATAAACATTGGTCTGTTTCTTAGCAGTTTTGAATTGTGTAGCAGTAAACATTGATACATAGTTATCCTATGGCATGTCAATGTAGTGTACTTTGGGTAGATAACCATGGGTGGTGTAGCTGGGTCACATGGAAGTCTAGTTTTAATTTTCTGAGGAACTGCCACAGTGATCTCTGCAATGAATTTTCCTTTTACACTGTCACAAATTATGTATAGTTCCTCTTTCTCCATATCCCAGAAACAAGTTCCTATTTATAAAATGATCTAAAATATTTTATTTCACTCTCAATTAATAGGTAGTCTGAATTCATATATGTATTCTACCTATAGAAAAGTTCTGCTAATTGGAAACATAATTTTATTCTTTATAACTAGGCAAGTAATTATGTGAAGTAGTCGTCACATCTGTAAGTTACTATTTACATTTTAAATGGCTTAATGAAAAATAGTAGACTTACAGCAAGCACTGATCATGGAAAACTCACCCAGGTATAAGCCAACTGCAGCAGATGACAAGAAATCCATATTAGATGTGTTAGCACTCAGATACCATTACACAGATGCCATGACTCCCTTAAAGCAGCTTCAGATCTTTCTTGTTTTGTGTTTTCTGAACATACCAGTGCTTTCTGTCCCTAAATGTGGATTTCAAAGTTGTTTCAACAACTCTGGGTAATAAAATTATAAGCTATTTCCCTATACAAAAGGACAGCAGTTTTGAAATATAGATACCTTTGTACTGTGCCATGGGGCATAAAATCTGACTCATTTCTCTTCATAACCCATAAGATACTATATGAGTCATTAAGTTCAATTAATTTTCCTTCTATAATGTATATCAATTCATCTTTCACTCTTCTTTCTGCCATTGTTGTAATTGATGTCCTCAGAACACTCTTTTTTGTAGACTTGGTAGGTCTAATTTTGTCCTTGTCACAAGTGCCCTTCTTCCTGGATCTGAAGCAAAGGTATTCCTATCATTGCTCTGACTGTGTTGTCATCTCTACCTATTTTCTCAGGGAATATTATTATATGTTTGCATCATATTTTAATGCCAGTTTGTTGATATATACTTTTGAAGCAGTTACACTATCTTTACCTTGGCAGATGCTATTAGCCCAACTTTGTCAAAGAGCTTAAGCTTAATGGTTGAGATCTGAATCATGCTTAGTACTGCTTATGAGTTTTATGAGCTCAAGATGTTTTCCTTAGATTTTTTTTCTTTTCTTTTTCTTTTTCTTTTTTCTTTTCTTTTGGCAGGATCTCTTTACGTAGCCCTGACTTGCCTGGAACTCTCTGTGTAGACAAGTTGGTTTTTGGTACTCTCTATGTATACCAGTTGACCTTAAACTCAGAGATCTCTTCTTACACTATCTCCTAAGTTCTATGGGGGGAAAAAGGATGCACCATTGTGCCTGGTTGAGTCTCAGAATTCTTATAAGTTCTCGTAACACATTCTGAAGGTGAATATTCCATGAGAAAAATCCTTCTGGATCACTTAGTATTTAGCAAATCACTTAAAGAGTTATTATTATTGTTTAAATAAAAACATTCTAAAATATCTTGCAAGGAAAGGGCATGCAGTTACAAGGAATTTTCATTTAAAATAATTTATAAAGGGAATAATGCTAGTCAAATATCTCACTGAATGATTGATAAAATATAAATAATATAAAATAGTTCATATGGGCATAAACATCTTAGCACAGTCTATATGCTCAAAAGTGATAATGAATTTATCAAGACTTTTGCCATTCATAAAAGTAAGAAAGTCAGTCATAAATCTCCTGACCATGATTTCACACACATTTTGTCTTATAAAGAAATTAAAGAATTTTTTACCTTATTAGCTATGATCTATTGCTCGAGTGACAGCCAAGACTATAAAACATTCATAGATTCACATTCTCAGGAGAAGCCAAGAGTAATCAAGGGAGTATGAAGGAAATTTGGGCACAGATTTTCTGTATCTGTTTGTGTGATAATCATTCACCTTATTACAAAATTTGCTAGAGAAAACCAAGTTCAGTTTCCACGGGATGGTAATTTCTCTTATCTCTCAAATGCATCCCACCTGTCTGTTGCCTGCTACCGTGTGACTTCTCAGGGTCCTGCTTCTCTCTATGATACTTACAGACAACACAGAACAGGTATCTTTTGTTTCCTATATTTCTCTCTCCAAATTACTTTCTACATTGAAGTCAGAGGAATTTTTAAATGCAGTTTGGATTCTGTAACCCCTTATGTTTCAAACCTTCAGAAGCTTTCAGTGTCTCTAGGATGAAATACAATACCCTTTTAATAAAGTGGGAGTTGCCAAAAATTTGGCTGTGACAAGTCAGTACCGTCATCTCTCACTCCTGCCAGTTTTTACTTAAGCTTCACTATTTCTAACTACTTTGCCGATTTGCACACTTCCTTTGCTATATTAGACATAGTTCCTTCCCTTGTCTGGGTCCCTTTCCTCTCTCCTAGGCAGAAACGCTATGACTCTCAACCCTTAGACTCTTGCCATCATTTAGCTCCAGCTTCAATGAAACTACCCCTGGAGAATAAAAATATCTATAAAGGCCTTAGCTATGCTTTACGAGCTTGTATAACTGAACTGTTCCTTTCCTCCCCACACACACTAATGAGTGTGCCCATTAAAGGGCCCCAAATTAGATGATGCTGTGCTCTTTTATTCCTAATAGGTCTTGACGGCTTCACCTCATCATTACAGTAAGATTATGATGTACAAGTCAAGGCATGGTAATGATTACATGAGGTAACGATTACAATGTTTCCAGAGTTAAGTTAAACCTTGCAACACTGCACATTCTCAGAAATTAGAATCTTCTTACCAACCTCCTTTTAACCAAAAAGGAAGTTTTCTTTACTGATTTTAATAAAAATAAATTAATATCATATATCCCCGGTACTATAAATCTTGTTAGAAATTTATAAATAGGGATTTTCATAGGCCTTGGAAAATAAGCTGCAATTCTTCATTTTGCTAAATATATGTGTAACTCTACTACCATTTATATATGATTATGTCTATTGATCAGTGTTGTTGCTAAGCTTGATCAGAGGAGGCACTTTTTTTGCAGTAACTATGGATCTCATACTGCTCAAAGCATTGAAACAAAGTGTGGCTAAGTGCTCAACCTAGTTTAGTGGGATATCAGTCAATATCTCCAAGATTCAGAGAACATCATGGGGAAAAGCTTCAAATGAAGAGAGCAGGGGTACCATAAATGGTGTCTTCTGGATGTGACATGGCCAGTGCATCTGTGAAAAAACATTAGCTGTGATTACCTAAAAGAGTCATATAAACAGTAGATCCCAGCAAAGTCAAGTCATCGATTAGAGAGGGATTCATGTGACCCAGCAGTTCCTGATGAGCTGTTGTCAGATAATGAGTACAGGAGGATGCAGAGACACTGAATTCAGTGCTGTAGCCACTGGTAAGCTGTCCTTGCTCCTGTAAATAGCTCTCCACCCATCTTCATATGAACAACCCTTATTAAGATCTGAGGGTCATCTAAACAGAACATGAAGTAGAAGGGAACTAGTTGGTTAGGAGAACAGGTTTAATGGGAGAGGAGTGTCAATGAGTGGCCAGTATAATACAAACACGTTAAATGTATGTTCTAAATCACCTAAAATGTTATAACTGAGTTGAAAGGACCATTCTATTAATCAAAGTAGTAAGGACATGGAACATAAAGTGGCTACCTCCTGTAGCAAGAAGGGACTCCCAGTGGAGGGATAAGGACAATAAACCACTCATACAACCTTCCACCCAAACTTTGTCCTGCCTATAAAAAGTACTGGGTAAAAGATGGGGTAGAGACTAAGACAATGCCCATCCAATGACTGGCCCAACTTGAGACCCATCCCGTGGGCAAGAATCATCCCTGACACTATTAATGATACTATATTGTGCTTGCAGCAGGAGCCTTTGAGGCTCTACTCAGCAGCTCATGGAAACAGATGCAGAGACCTAAAGCTAAACATTAGATAGGATTCAGGGAGTCTTATGGAAGAGTTTGGGGAAAGGATTTAGGGACCTGGAAGGTTTAGGGATTCCACAAGAAGACCAACAGACTCAACTAATCTGGAAGCTTGAGGGCTCCCAGAGACTGAACCACCAACCAAAGAACATACATATGTTCCCCTACATATATGTATCATAAAGCTTGCTTTTCATATGGTTCACGCCAATAACTGGAGCTTATAAGAGAACTGCCCCTTCCCTACTCTGTTGCCTGTCTGTTGATCCCTTTCCTGTAACTGGGTTGCATTTCCTGGCTTCAGTGGGAGAGGATGCACATCATCCTGTAGTGACTTGATGTGTCAGGTTGGGTTGGTACTCAAGGGGGTCCTCCTCCTTCTTAGAGAAGAAAGGGTAGAGGTGGTGGAAGGGCTCTGTAACGGAGTGCCCGGGAGAAGAGGGGACATTGAAATTAGAATGTAAAGTGAATAAATAGATAACTTAGTGAAAATATTAAAAAATATCGAGGCGGCACAATTTAAATATGCTTCTTCTCAGGAAAAGTACCATGATTTTATTTTATATGAATGCTATTCTTTATATCATTTGATGGAGTTTAGAGACAAAAGTACTTTTAAATTGAGTTTTTCTGTCTAGTTTTTTGTTGTTTGTTTTCTGAAAATTGCAATAGTCATATTTAGGCGGATATCTCTAAGAATAAATATATATACACCAGGTTTTCTTTAGCTAATAACTGAGATTCTCTTGTTTTCTCTGGCTTATGTAGATATCCACATTTACTCTGTTTGTGGAAGAGAACATCTCTGGACTGATTACTGTGAGTACTACATTCCTTGTTTGAGATCTATATGCTTCTTATTCTCTTGATCCACAGTACCACAACACAATGGAGACCTCTTGATTGGTAACTTTCATTAACATTTTATTTCTTCTTCTTTTTAAATAGCACTTGGCTTAATAGCACAAACTGAACTCAATTTCATGATGCCCCTCCTTCAGTCTCTCAAGCGCAAACACTGCTGACTTGCCCTACCATACCTGTCTTGACTTTTACAGTTGCTTTGGGTCTTACATTTCCGTAACATTTTCTTCCATCTAGGTTGTGAATTGGTTGGTCACATCTTACCATTATGAGAAGGTCATTTTTGCCCCTTGCAGTAGTCTGCTCATGTCAGGCATGTTAGATTTCAACTCAGTCATTTTTCTCTTAACCTTAGGCCTCTTGTACATTGCAAAGGTCTCTAGGTTTGTTAGGAGGATTTATAGAAATTCTGTTTCAAGGGTATACGTCAGAGGAGGTGGAAGAGCAGGTATACAAGTCAGACAAACATTTTCCTTTATTCCCAGATAGACATCAATCATGCTAAAAGGCATTGGATTCATCAGAAGCCTTCCTCTGTGGCTCAGGGAAAGGGAACTATGTGGGTAAACTCCTTTCAACAATGTCTTACTACAAAAGCTCATGAACACTGAAATCACTTCAGCTTGAATGTTATATCTCAACTAGAGTTTGACAACCAGGGACACAGGAGGCACTGCCTAACCAGAGACAGCACTACCTGCCTCCCAGAGGACCAGCTCTATCCCATGTCACAGATCTCTACCTGCCTCCAAAGAGGCTGGCTCTAGTCAGAGACAACCAGGCCAGTTCACACCAGAGAAAACCAGATGGTGATAGACAAGCATCAGAACCCAGTTCTCCCACCACAACAAGTCCTGGGTACCCTAACACATCCAATACACCCGAGAAATAAGTCTCTGATCTAAAAGCTCATCTCGTGAAGATGACAGAGATGATAGGCCTTTAAAGAGATTATAAATACGTCCTTTAACAAAATACAAGAAAACACAGACAAACAGATATAAGCCCTTAAAGAGAGAAAAAATAGTTCCTTAAAGAAATACTGGAAAATACAATCAAGCAAGTGAAGGAATTGAACAAAATGGTCCAATGGAAATAGAAACAATAAAGAAATCTTGTAGCAAATTGTAGCAATCTTGGAGATGGACAACTTAGGAAAGAGATCAGGAACTACCGATGCAAGGGTCACCAACAGAAAATAAGAGACAGAAGAGAGAATCTCAGGAGTAGAAGATACCATGTAAGATATGGACACATCAGTCAAGGAAAACACAAAGTATAAAAGGCTCCTGAACCAAAATATCCAAGAAATTCAGGACACAATGAAAAAAAATCAACCCAAAGAATAATAGGAATAGGAAAGGATGAAGACTCACAGTTCAAAGTTCTAGTTTCAAAATTTGAAAGACTTGCTGTTTTAGTTTAGATTGAGGACAATGTCTGCTTCTTCGCTAGGTTACTTTCTTAGGGCAGAAAGCAGAGCTCTTGCACTTTCTGCTGTTACTTTTAGATCTGTTGCCAGGAACCAGAGCACAGTGGTCAAGGACATCTGGAGCCTTGTTCTTGGGCCAATATAAGATCTGAACAAGAATGAGTCTACTGAATTTCTCATGGAGCATAGAGCCACCCAGTGCATCCTTTCCTTAGTAGCCCCATGAGAATCCCAGCAAGGCCTCTTCTGGATTTTGTTTTATGTCACCAGTTGAGAGATATATTTATGTTAGATAGCTTGCTTTAACTACCTCTATTTCCCATATATTTTCTTGTATTCCTTAAAGTGATAAAACAGCACAAGATTATTTTTATAGATAGAGTTGTGTCAGAGAATGTATTTCTTCTGAAGTGGAAAATGGAGAAACGAATTGTTAAACTCACTTTCAATTATGAAAAAAATACAAGGGAAATTGTCTACTTGATAAAAGAGCATATGCCTATGACATTTCTAAAATACCACTATGTGTATAAGTTTTATCTGGAACACACTGACCATGTGACTACATAGAGAGGCTTTGGATGCTAATGGAATATGAAAATGATACCATTACTGTCTCTTTAGCTATTAACCTCCTGTCCTAGTTCAAGCGGATATGTTGAAAGTTTAAAAACTGAGCAATCGGCAAACAAGTAATCACATACAACACAGTTAACCTGAAGACGGAATAAGTTCTTTTTCCAAGTGATTATAGAATTATTCATTATTTTGGTTTTTTCTACTAGTGGATTAAAGAGCAAAGGCATATGAAGACGAAGTGCTTGCATGATTTCTATGGGGTACTCCTTGTTATGTGTGGTATACAGCTACTAAAGGTCACAGGACTAATTAGAGGCATGTTGATGACAAAAATCCAGTGCTCCTGACTCCTTCATGAAGACTGTCTTATGCAGGTAAATCTATGACTCCCTTCTTATGAAGGCTTTCAAAAATTTTTACTTACATGCAAGATCATACATTCTTCTTTAATATATTAAATATAAAAAACACTTGATTATGAGTCGCTTAATATCACCTATTCACAGACTCAGTTCCTAGAAGATCCAAGAGAAATACCTTGCAGAGTCTGTCTTTTGTGTTATAGCATATAAAATATACTTACATTGTTTTATTTTCACCCTGCTTTTATGTGCTTGCTCTGATAAACTGAAAATTCCACATAGAATTTATCAACCATCTATCATCTATAATTTAAGAACATTGACATATGTTTACATAAATATATAGAAAGATGATAGAAACTGTCAAAATTAAGCCCTAATACTGACTGAGTACTCCATTTGTAAACTAAGCACCAAATAGTATTAATTGCTAGAATATATGTGAAACACTTTTAGTAAGCCATGCCCCCCCCTCTCTTTCTCTCTCTCTCTCTCTCTCTGTGTTTAGGACTAGTTGTTAAAGCTAGAGGGTCAAAATCCACATCGATGTCACCACGCCCATCATCTTTCTTGTTCAAAAAGAAGACAAATGAGAAGAAAAAGAGAAACTGTCTGATGTTGGTGAATTAAATTAGAATATAATTATTACTCCATGTCTTCACAAAAGACATTTGTAACATTTAAGATTTCTGCTAATTGCACGAGGTACATTATCATGCAAAAGAATGTTACTGAAGGTTGAAAAGGACAAACCAACTATTCCCGTACATCACCATAATTATGCAGCGCCATGTTCGAACAATTACATCTATGTAGACCCACTGTTAAAATCAATGTTACTTGTACAGCTAGTCCTTAATCAATGAAATCAGTCAATTTCCCATGGTCACATCCTTCTTCTTAATTAAGACAGTGATATCTCTGGAGCACAGGGTCTCCAAGAGATAAATAAGTACAGAGGTTGGCAAATGTCAAAAAGGTGACTCCAGATTTTACTCCTGACGAACTTGGGAGGAAATAAGACAGTCCCTTCAGTTCAGGGAAGCAGCACAATCTTCTAAAGCGATGGCTTAGCATTCATTAAGAAAAGAGCAGGGAGTTGTGTCTGACAGAAATAGCACTAATGAGCAGAGAAGGTTTTCAGTGTGCATATCCTTCATAGTCATACTCAGAATTATGAAGGTTGTGCCATCTAAGCCAATTTTAATTAGAATAAGCATGGACCCCTTTGGACAGTTAGCCTTTCTCTCCAAAATCCATTTCAATATGGTGTCACTTTGTTGTCATAATCAAAATGGCAAAGTGATGGAATAACCTACTTAAAATGTCCGTGGTGTTAAAGCAGATATGGCAAACAGCCACTAATGACACATGTAATAAGGGTTTACCTGGGGGACGATGACAGCATGCTCTGTATTGTCAGTGGGGCAGGCATAATGATAGAGGTGATGTCGAAGTCTTCAAAGACGCACTTTTGCCTCTCTGTTTCACCAACTGGCTGTAAAAGTTCCCTTCACTGTAAAAGAAAGAATCACTTGCAAGAAAAATAAGACAGCTCTATTAAAAATAGGAAATGTAGACATCCCACAGTTTCTCTAAGTAATATGTACAATAGAGACTAGCTGTGCATTCACAGGCTGGCAGTACCCATTTTTTGATCACTGGAAAAAACTCTTGTTTGACCAAGAAAATACGAAAGGTAAACATGTAATATTGATATATTGATATATAATAATTTTGTCTCTATAAAAGATACAATCATTTTTTCTATGTATATAAAATGCAAAATAATGAGTTAACTTTTAGGGTTTGTTCAGTGTTTAAGAAAATATAATACTCTTGCAGCAGACCAGAGTTCAATTTTCAGCATCTAGGTTGAGTTGCCCACCCCTGCATGTAACTCCAATTTCAAGGACTCTAATACCTTCTCTGTCTACTGCAGGCAATGCACTCATGTATATAAAGCTGCACAAAGACACATAAATACTTACAATTTTAAATTACTTTCAAATATTTACATTTGTTATAGGTATGGCTATCTATATGAAGATGAAGTGATTGCTAATACTCCTTAGGTATCTCTATCTTCAAACATCATTTTCAAATATATGCCAGAATATTAATACATGAAACTATGTATTTTAATAAACACTATAACTGTATAGGTTGAAGAACTTGGTGCAGAATATATTGATGCATCCTATTATCACAAGTATTTTCTTTCTCTGTGTTGCTTAAACTGCAGCCCCAAATAAATATGTCCATATTTTAAATGCGTGAAATTGGTTGATCCTAAAAGCATAAAAATGTGCTAGCTGTCACTCTTTCTATAAAGACTTTTTATATTTCATTTGTACCAAAAATAAAGTAGCTTGAAAAAATAAGAAAATGTAACAGATTTTATACACATATGTCATTTGGTTTTAAAAGAAACTGACTGATCAAGTTATTGCTTAAATCATCTAAAATTTAATTACAATGTAATTGTGAGGCGTTAGATAACTGGGGGTTGGTGCACTCAGTATAATTCACAATGATAGCTTTAAAGTCCCTAAAGGAAGAATAACCCTAGTGGATTAGATGGCCAATTATTCCTTCTGAAGTTTATCAATACATTTACAAGCTCTAGAGGTCTTCCTTGTATTATATGTTCTAAAAGGTCACAGATCCAACAGGAGGCTCAGAGCCCTTTGAAGATACTAGAAGAAGTTCGTTAAGTGTCAAAGCAGGAAGGAGGCAGTGGAGCTTCCCTAACTTAGTAGAGGTGACTGGAAAGAAGTCCATACTCTCTCACAGGGATAAAATAACAGACACGTTGTTAGTAGATAGAAGTGAGGACTTATGCCCTTCCATCAAGTCACACTGTTTGGATGGCTTGGTCTTCACTG
>JADRCD010159498.1:0-45454 GCA_019843815.1 Montemys delectorum | reverse complement strand
AGAGTGTCTTTTATTCTCTTTTTTAAAAGTGCAGGTTGGCCAATCCAATGGATAATGACAGCTTTCTCAGAATACTAAGATAATTGACATAATCAGCTTAGAGTAGAACTTAGTATTTTCCATCTATTCAAACATGGATGTGTCTTTCACTGAGTAGGAATTCCCAAAAGCTGTAAACTCAGCAGTCATTCTTCTTGTCTTCTCATCTCTACCCCTATTTGGATAAACATGGAAAGCATAGAGTTTTCACAAAAAAACTCTATCCTCAACATCTTCATCAAAATAAACAAGAAAAAAGAGGGATGGAAGCAGGGAGTAAAGACTGGGAGAGGAGAAAAAGAGGGGTGGAACGCAATTTGCTCAATGATGTCTTGGATTGATTTCCAATTCCATATTTATTCATCTAACAGATTTGGAAGTCTGTTTAGTGTTTAAAACCCACTACTCTAACAATGGATCCAGGTTGATCTAGAAAGAACAGCAATGCCTGTAGTTCTTAGAAGTGAACAATACCATTTTCCCCAAAGAGTCAAAGTCACATTTAACTGGACATTTAATTTCTAGATGATACCCCAGAACATTAGCCTCCAAGTGAATATGAGCCTAAATGCTCAGAACACTCAAGATACGATTCCCAGACCATATGAAGCTCAAGAAGAAAGAAGACCAAAATGTGGATGCTTCAGTCCTTCTTAGAAGCAGGAACAAAATACTCACAGGAGGTAGGGGGTAGGTAGTCCTTGGGAGAAAGTGAGGATGGGGAGGGGAAAAGGGAGGGCAGGATCAAGTATGGGAGGAGATAGGGATGATATACAGAGGGTCAGGAATTTGAACAGAAGTATGTAGCAATAGGGGTTGGGGAAATGAAGGTAGCCACCAGCAAGTCCCAGATGCCAGGAAAGCAAGAGGCTTCCTGGACCCAGCAGGGATGAGATTAGCTGAAATGACCAACAAAGGGGAGGGAGAACCTGTACAGACCATATCCAGAGGTTAGACAAGGCCTCCGGTTACGGGTGTGACCACCACTCATGTCAAAAATTTTAACCCAGAATTGCTCCTGTCTAAGGAAGTATAGGAACAAAGTGTAGAGCAGAGACTTTAGGAAAGGCCACACAGAGACCGACTCACCTGGGGATCTATCCCATATACAGACACCAAATCCATACATGATTGTGGATGCCAACAAGTGCTTGCTGACAGGAACCTGATATAGCTGTTTTCTGAGAGGCTTTGCCAGAGCCTCACAAATACAGAGGTGGATGCTCTCGGCCAACCATTGGACTGAGCACATGGACCCCAATGGAGGAGTTGGAGAAAGGACTGAAGGAGCAGAAGGGGTTTGCAACCCCATAGGACAAACAACATCAACCATCCAGACTCCCTAGAGTTCCCAGGGACTAAACTACCAACCAAAGAGTACACATGGAGGGACCCATGGTTACAGCCTCACATATAGCCAAGGATGGCCCTGTAGGACATCAATGGGAGGAGAGACCCTTGGTCTTGTGAAGGCTTTATACCCCAGTGTAGGGAAATGCCAGGATAGGGAAGTGGAAGTGGGTGGGGTAGTGGAGAACACCATCATAGAAGCAGGGGGAGGGCAGATGGGTTAGGGAATTCTGAAGGGAAAACCAGGAGAGGGGATAACAATTGAAATGTAAATAAATAAAATATCAAAAATAAAAAATAAAAAAAGAAGTATCTCCTTACATACATTTTCAGATGAGGAAGGAAAGAGTAAATCAACCAAAGAATCAAAGCTGTGTATGAGGTGAAGGTGAGTGAATTAGACTGAAGGAGAGTTTATACATGGTATTCATATAGATTTTCAATTCCATACAAGAAAAAATATATATAGTATACATGAACAAGCAAAATATATTCTGCTGATTTTTCTTCAGTGAAAATATTATGTCTATTTTCTTTTATTCAAAATAGATTTCATCATACGATATATTCAGGTTCTATTTTCCTCTTTCCAGTTCTTGCCCCGCTTCCCTTTCCCTTATGATCCACACCTTTTTTGCTTCTCTTTAGGTAACAAACAAGCTTCCTTACTCATTTCCTGACCTTGACTAGTGAGCACTACTGAAAGGTCTGTTCTTCCTGCCTATTTGTACAACGACTCCAGTTGGTTTACTCTGTGGCTTCCATTCTTCATGCACAAGTGTATGATGAACATTTTTTTGTTCCAATTTCTGCCGACTTCCTGAGTAGCAACCCATAGTTGCTCATCCACATTGCTGCATATGTATGCGTAGTTCCTTGATTCTGCCAACATACTTGATATTCCTCATCTGCTTACTATGTCAGCTTATACTCTCATTACCTGCCCAATCATCCTCACTTGCCTACTTGGATTTACTGCCCAAATGTACTTATTCTGAAATATATATTGTAGTTTTGATTTTATTTGTTGTTGTTGTTAGAACATTTTTCTAAAGCCAATGAAAGACCATGGTCTCTTTGCACTATTTTTATGACCACATTTATGCTCTTCTCAATAACCAAATTCCTTGGATGGTGGTCTAATTTGCATACCACTACCAAATTTGTTGCCCTGAGAAATATATCAGAAAGTGTCTCATGCGATGATAAACAAACAAACCAATAAAGCTTTGTTCCGGTACTCGGCTTTCAGAGCATAATTCAATACCATTATGGTTGTGTTAAAGACTTTTATGGTCAGTACCAACACCTCTCTTCAGAGTTATCATGCTGACCAGTCATAAAATTAATACTTCTATTTTTGTTCTGAAAGAGACTATGCCATAAACCTAGAATCAGGCAACTACTATTATTTTTAATTATCACATCTACATAGTTAATGATTTGAGTTAAATTCTCTGTAACAATATATGATCACATGATGTAAAATAACTTATTTAAAAATCCAAAAGCAAAAAAATTAACTTGAAAAATGGATTCTATTGACTCAAAATTTGTTCAGATGAAATTAAATAATTCAGAGAAAAATGTAGCTAGGTCTATAAGCATTTGCACATATGCCAATATGAGTGTATGCATGTATCTGTGTGGACAGAAAAAATATGAAAGAAGGGATATATAATTTGACTTAGTATAGCAAAAATATTATCAAAATGTATTTTTTAATTTAAGTTGCTTACATCATAAAAACGTTCATTAGAAAGCAAGGAAAAATTCATTAGTTATATATAAATGAAAGTGGAACTATTTCATGATGGGTAAAATTAACAAAATGTATACTATTATATGACAGCCTTCATATTTAATGCAACTGTCTGCTAATGTATTTCATTTCTCTTAGATGCTGGATTGATGAAGTATGTTTTGAAAAGTAATAAGAACAGATGTATGTTGATAATTTCTAGTTTCAAATGCCAAAATATCCTTATTAAAGATTTTATAAGATTGGATATTTTTTATTCCATTTAAAGAGTCTCATTAACCTCTACCAATAAATTTAATTGTTTTTTCAATACCACTATGTACTTTGGATTTTCATTTGGGACTAAGGTCAATCAATCATGACTCGAAATTGATGCAATCTTGAAAATGAAAGGCAAGTTCTTTATCCTCTAATCTTCTTCACAATATTGACTCTGTGTCCACTAATGTTCATCATTGCTCAGGGATAAATCAGGAAGATGATCTTAATGGGGTTAAATCACTGAGACAGCAACCCACATCCCCAGGCAAAGCCCTAATAAGTGAGCCAATATGCCTTACCCTTTTGCCTGTATGCAGATAATTGTTTTAGGGAAACGACATCTTTGCATACTTTCTCCTTTTTCAAGAGTCTGATTCATGCTGGATATTTAGTGACTTGACTTCTATAAGTGAAATTGCATATTTTTTAAAGCATTCTTTCTGGTAGATTAGTTAGAATCAAAGACAAAAGATGAAGAGATATGAGAATCAGCTACAAAGAGAAAATGTATTTTAAATAGTCCATCACCTGCTAGCTATAATATTCATTCATAATACTGTATGGTTTTCCATGAAGAGCGAGATAAAGCAAACTAGAATTTCTAGGCACACCCTCTCATCCAGACCTGCTGTTGGTCTCAGAAACTTGTCTTTCATTGATATGGAATCTATGTAGATAATTCAGGTTTATTTTCAATCAAACAACACTTTGTTTGAAGAATAGAGTGATATGCAGCTGTCACTCTATCAGGGTGATGAGTAAATCATGGCAGAGCATCTTCTTCATTTGATCAATAAAAGTTAATTCCTATGAAAGGATAAGTATGGATTTTCAATTACACACTTAATTTGGAGGGAAATGGTATGATTATCAAGAAGTGGAATGATTAAGCATTCTACTGCTCTTTTCTTAGTCCTCCTTGCTCCCAACTCAAGTGTTCTAGCTTCAGTCCTCATTATTTCAGTGTGCTGGGCCCAGATGGTAAGATGAATGCTTGATACAAGCTTGGTCGATGCTTTGTATGAAACAAAATAGTGTTGCAAAAAACTGCCTGACTTTATCCTAAGTGTTCTTTATATCTCTGGGAGAGTAGATGCTTCATAACAATTGGAAGTGTTTATGCTAAAGTGACTGAAATCATCCCATGATGCTGCTTCTGGGAAAGGTCAGAAAGCATCATGGCTCTACTGTGGAGGTCTATGTCCGACCTATGTGACATGGTGGAGCTCAGGGCAATTCACCATCATCACTAATAATTAAATAGTCTTTCCCTTGAGCAGTGACAACTCTCTGAAGAGAAATGTGTCTGCCACCAATAGAGGCACTGAATATTGACTAGAAATTGATCTTTGCATTATTCTCTGTGCAGAATACCCTTTTACAGCATTGTCACTGATACTGTGGTAGGATGTAAATCAACTTCTCTTTCACAATAGACTAAAAACCAAAAAAGTCAATAACATAGGTTTTTCAGGAAAAAAACAACAACAAACAAACATTTCTGGTGTTTTTTATTTCTCTGACATCCAGAACACATATTATTTTAAACTGGACTTCTTCAGCTTACTGGCATCCTGTGATATTTCTTTTAAAATAAAATCATTTAAATATATGTGTTCTTTAACATTATATTCAGGATTTACATGTCACATCATATTCTAAAGGTAAAAGATATCTGTTATACATTATTGAATAAAGTAAGATTTTGTAAAACAGTATGTTGGCATATATTTTAACTATAGTTAAAGAAATCTTATTAGATAAAACAAATAGAAAAACCTATTTACATTTTAAATATGTCAGTATCCCAAATTCCTTCATATATGTGTATGTGTATATACATATATAAGGTATACATATATATTCACTATTAATATATTGCATACATATGGCTATTAGTTAATTACTATTACTAAGCTAAGGACTCTGTCAATTTATGTATCTATCTCTGTATGCAAGTTACTTTCTCCATTATGTGGCATGTTCGAGGAAACTTCACCACTGCATCTCTCTGAATACTATCCATGTCCCTTTATTCTTAGGATAATTCAATATGTGAAAACTATTCCTAAGCTTAACAAAATCAGGTTTTGGGACATTTGTCTTGGATCCACACTTAATGCCTTTTGTATATGAAATATATACGTAAGGTGCATTAGTCAATCTATTATCAAAAATACTTTGAGATAGATAAATGATCATACAATTAGGTATACAAAGAGTTATAGACACACACACACACACACACACACACACACACACAGAGAGAGAGAGAGAGAGAGAGAGAGAGAGAGAGAGAAACATCAATACTGATAAAATGAGATAGCAAACATTTGCCTTTAAGATAGCCAGGCTTAGTGAAGCGTCACAGGTGAGCATCCAATCAGGACAACTTGTGGTAGGCTGCTTTCTGACTGTGGTCTCAAATGACTCAATCTTCTCAGCTAACTACATAGTCTCTGGCCTAACAACTTTAGGTGCATTATAGTTTTTGTGGGAAACAGACGTAAATGTGATGATAGGGGAAAGTTTAGGAAAAGGGACGACATAACCAGGTAGAGTTTTTGAATACTATTCAAAGTCTACAGTTGGAAGTAAGCCAGGAAAAAAAAACTGTTGTCAAATAGACACCTAGAGCAATATTGTATTTTCCTTGAATTCTGAACATTACTCATTTATAATACTTTAAATATCCTCCCATTCCATGAAGTTAATTTACAATAGGCAAGTGATGATGGACCATCCAGCTGGATATAGAGTCCAGTGTATTTCCTTTCTCAGAGGAGACCAGGCTATTCTCAGAAAACAGTTGGCCATTTCATCATCTCAACAGATACTTGTATATAATTGCATTTTGGATACACAGACATTCACACACTTACACAACTACATTTAAACTTCAAAGAGAAACTTTATAAAGAGTATTTATTTCTTATGGAAATAAAATAAAAATGAACTGAATTCAAAGGGTGAGGAAAGCTATCCACAGGAGACCTCTGTTTTATTGTGGTTTAGCTCATGGAGCAAATATGTTTAGTGGTTTCGGTCTACTTCCTTCAAAAAATGTCCACACTAAAAATGGCCACCCAGGTTAGCAGACACTGGTATAATGCTAGCAGCCTAGAAAACAGAAGTCTCCATCCAGGGCCAATGTCCACTTCCAACTCTTACTAAATTTCTTTTCCTTTGGGAAGAGATTTAAGTATAGAATCCAGAGATTTATTCTACAGGTCTAAAAAAATAAAAAATAAAATAAACCGTGCACTCTAAACCAAAAACCATTAAATCAAAATAATTTATTATCCTCCATTTTTAACCATAAATGGAGACCATCAAATCTGGAATCAACGAAAAATGAACTATTCCCCAGTTGGTTACAAAATTTATTCAGATGTCACAGGGTAGTGACCTGGTAGCCTGCCCGGACTAAGGGAGGTGGAACATTACAAATGAGCAGGCAGTTGGGCTGTACAAAATTCTTTACTAAGACAGTATAGCATTGTCAAACCTTTTATGCTCATTATTTCATGTCACACTTCCTACAGAATAGCTTGTCAGCTCATTCAGATTCAGTTTCTATTAGTTGTACTCAGCAAAAGATTGATTCCAGTATCCAGTTAAGACCAACACAGTTGAGAGAAGGTTTATTACACCAGAAATTAAGTTCTAAACAAGAGTATGAGGATTGCTTTCCAAGACCTCATTTTGTGACTGCATACAATAATGAAACACAATATTCTTGAAGAATTTTCAATAATAATGTGCAATTCCAATATAAGTCTATATAGTTAGCATTGAAATAATGTTAATACCCCAAAGAAAGTGGATTAATATCTTCAAATGGAATAAGCCATGTTATTCTGAGGCAATGTTCTGGAAAAAATATACAAAACAATATATGCATCTACACATGTGTACACATTCACTAATTTATGGAGAATGAGTTCAGAGTCTGAGATTTATATAAAATGTGATAAATATTGTGAGTTCAATCTTTGCTTTGCCTATTCTGTGAATATTTTAGCTCAGGGTAGACGATAACAGACTAATTTGTGTATGTCTCTCATATTTTCCTAATGCTTTAATTTTACACAGACAATTTTTTGTTTGTTTGTTTTTTCGAGACAGGGTTTCTCTGTGTAGCTCTGGCTGTCCTGGAACTCACTCTGTAGACCAGGCTGGCCTCAAATTCAAAAATCCGCCTGCCTCTGCCTCCCAAGTGCTGGGATTAAAGACGTGCGCCACCACTGCCTGGCACACAGACAATTCTTAATTAATCTTTCTTTAATATATTACATAAATGCCAATCCTTCAAACAATAACAACAACAGAAGCTCATAAAATCAAAATAGCCAAGCTCAAAACTGTAAAGAGAGTATATGTGAGATGCTTTTGAAGAAGACACATTCCTCACACATACATCAGATGATTTACAATTATCTCCAAGTCCAGTTATGTTCTATCTTCTGACTTCCACAGGGACCATGTACATGAATATCACACACAAATTCATG
Organism: Montemys delectorum; assembly: GCA_019843815.1. NCBI lineage: Eukaryota > Metazoa > Chordata > Mammalia > Rodentia > Muridae > Montemys > Montemys delectorum. The sequence goes on along the minus strand of JADRCD010159498.1, from coordinate 37,528 downwards.
CAGACAAACCTGCATGGCATACATCATACACATAATATTAAAAAGACAAATTTATTTAGGTTTGTTGAGTCCTGAAAAATTGCTTTACAAACATAATTCCAGAAAGCAGCAGCCAAGTGGATTTCTATAATGTAACAGGAAAAACAGAGACAACACGCAACAACAACAAAGCAAGTCTTTACTTATATTTTACTAGGATACAATGCTTATGAGATTTCCTGGGTTAGTGTAGAATTTCAACATCTAAACAGTAGTATATTGGAATGAAAGTCATAGAATAATGTTTTTAAGAGTCAACAATGAAATCAATTATATAGCAAATTTACATTTATGGAAGAAACTGTGGGACATAATGCCATTTCTTATGGTGTTTGAAAATAATTTAGTGCAAAAACTGATAGAAGTAGAAAGAAGAAAGAGGTGTTCTTGTTTGTGATAGTTGAGAAGTATTCCGTTGTGAAAAGGAACCATATTTTATCCATTTGTTTATCCATTAGTTGAGAAACATCTGGGCATCTGGGTTGTTACCAGTTTCTGACTACTACCAATAAAGCTTCTATGAACATAGTTGAGCAAGTGTCCTTGTGATATGGTGGAGGATCTTTGGATATATGCCCAGAAGTGATTAGATCTTGAAGTAGAACTATTCCAAGTTTTCTGAGATACTGCCAAATTGATTTCCAGAGTGGCTGTACATGTTTACATTCCCACCAGCAATGGAGGAGTGTTCCCCTTGCTCCACATCCTCGCCAGCATTAGCTGTCACCTGATTTTTTGATCCTAGCTTTTCTGATGAGTATAAAATGGAATCTCAGAGTCACTTTGATTTGTATTTCCCTGATGACTAAGGACACTGAACACTTCTTTAAGTGTTTCTTGTCCATTAGAAATTGCTCGAACACAAATTACCACTGTCTCTTCTGGTACATCTAAGGAAGAATGGTCATGCTTCATAGGCTTAAAGGAATCAACACGAATCTCAAAGAGTAAGGCCTGTCTTGGCCTAGAATATTTTGACAAGAAGAGGATCTGGAAGAAGGCCACACCCACAAGGCTGGGCTCTACTGCTCTTCCGTTTACTTCTCTGCAGTATCCTGTGTTGGTTGCTTCTGATGATCAGCTTTGAAATACTGGAGGGCTCTATCTTGCTGTCTTCCCCTGCAGGTTCTCTGCATCCACCTGTCCCACTTCGCCACCTCTGTTCTGTGACTTTATGAGAAGGGGCTTCTCAGATTTTATGTTTGTTTGTTTTCTCTCCTTAGCAGTAAGACTTGATATTTTAAATTTTGGAAGAACTAAAAGATAAATAAACTGGGATTTTTTTTTGTTTTGTTTTGTTTTTTTTTTTTGTAAAATAAAGAAAGAAAAAGAAAAGAAATTGCTCTGTTGGGAATTCTCTGTTTAGCTCTATACACCATTTTTATGTATCTTTTAATAATCATTTTATTCATTTACATTTCAAATAAAATCCCCCTTCCTGGTTACCCCTCCACAACTCCCTATCCATCCTCCCTCTCCCTCTCCCCTTTGCCTCTATGAGTGTGCTCCTCCACCTATTCCCCTACCTTACCCCATTAGCATCGCCCTGTAGGTTGAGCATCAAACTTTCCCCCCCTCCCATTGACGTCAGATAAGGCCATCCTCTGCTACATTGTGTATCTGGAGTCCTGTATCCCTCCATGTATACTCTGGTTGGTGGTTTAGTCCCTTGGAACTCTGGGTGGTCTAGTTAGTTGATTGTGTTCTTCTTATGGGGTTGCAATCCCCTTTCGGCTCCTTCAGTCCTTCTCCTAGCTCTTCCATTGGGGTCCCCAGGCTCAGTCCGATGTCTGTGAGTATCTGCACCTGTATTGATCAGGTGCTGGCAGAGCCTCTCATGGAACAGCCATATCAGGCTCCTGTCAACAAGCACTTTACTTCTTGGTATCAGCAATAGTGTGAGGGCTTGGTGTCTGCAGATGGAATGGATCCCTAGGTAGGGGTGGTCTCTGGGTGATCTTTCCTTCAGTCTCTGTTCCATTTATTTGTCCCTGTCTTTCCTTTGGACAGGAACATTTCTGGGTTAAAAATTTTGAGATGCATGAGTAGCCCCATCCCTCAAATAGGGACAGGCCCTATCTACTGGAGGTGGTCTCTACAGGTTCTATCTCCCCTTTATTGGGTATTTCGTCTAAAGTCATCAATATTGGGTCCTGGGAGCCTCTTGCTTCCCTTGGAGTCTGGAACTTTCCAATGCTTCCCCATCCCTCACTGCTACATGCTTCTATTCAGTTTGCTGACCCTCTATACTTCTCTTCTGTCCCTTCCAATACCTGATCCTGTGCCCCTCTTTTGTCCCCTACATATTTTAGCAGGTGTGCCCCTTGGTCTTCCAGTGGGTCTCCTAACAATTGCAATAGGGTCAGTCTCTGACTCTGCTCCCTGCCATCGAATCCCCTTCCCCTAACTAGACTTCCTGTTTGGGCTTCAGTGGGAGAGAATATACTTAATCCTAGTGGATGTTCCAGGGTGGGATGGTACCTAAGGGGAGCTTCCCCTTTTCTGAGGAGAAGGAGAAGGAGTAGTGGGGGAAGGAGTTTGTAAGAGTGAGGCTGCTGAGCAGGGAGCAATGGAAATGTAATGTGAATAAATTAATAAATAAATTTTAAAAAAGAAAGAAGAGAGAAATGAAGTTGAAGTCAGATGTAAAAATAGAGATGAGATGAAATATGTAAGGACTTATTAGATAAAGATACCTAAATTGAAGGGTTTTAGATAGTGATAGACATGGAATTAGAGAATGTATAATATATGCTATATTATATATATATATATATATGTATGTATACACACACACACACACACACGTGTGTGTGTGTGTGTGTGTGTGTGCACTGATTGAATAAAAATGACAGCCATAAGTCAATAGGGAGTCACAGTGTGTTATTAGGGGGTGTGGTCAAGATAATAATATAGAACTCCCAATTCTGTCTACAGCTCAATGTCTTCCTGTATCCTGCCATGATTCCTGCCATTATAATAGTGAATTCACATCTGAGCTGTAAGCCAAACACATAAAACATTTTTTTTTAAATGAGAGTTGCCACAGTCATGGTGCCTCTTTAAAGCAATAGATTTGACTTTAGATGTTTAGAACAAAATTTGCATGTGTTAATAAAAAGTATTTTTATTATGTTATAGGAACATTTTGGACTAGGAAAGTAATCTAATCAAAAAAATAGTATGAACCCTTCTGAAAAATTTTGAAACCCATGAAAAAAAAGTAGGTGGCAGAGACCTTGATGTCTGTAACCAGGTTACCTACCTCCACCCTCAACACTTGTATCCTACAGAATTGATTAATATTCCTCCATTTTCTTTTTCCTTGACACCTTATGTGTACCTGAATTCATGTCTTCAGCGAATTAACTAAATTACAATTTTCTTAAAAGCAATAGTGTTGAGATGCAGTCTGTTGCAGTGTGATGACAGAACTAGTGAGTGAGAGATTGTGATTTTCTACACAGACTGGCTGATCTTCCTAGGTTTCTGCTTACAGAAGTGGTTGGCATCAAAAGGAAATCAATGCCTGCTTTTGAATGGGTGAATTAAGCCTCTTCACCTTGTGGTAAAATTGCTATTTTAGCTGCAGATTCATCTTGTCAACTAAAACCACTTGATAGGTTAGGTTTGCTTTAATCGCTCAATCAATATCTTAAATTGCATTGTATTTGACTCTCAAGTACTCCATGTAGAATGACAAATAGTGCTACATGTATTGTCCTTAATCAATTAAAGTAAGTTTACTAAAACTATTATATTATTATATAATGCAATTGTATCTAGATTTCAGTGATTAGAAGGAACATAAAGGGTTTATTTTTAGTGAGAAATGTTACTATTATACCAGTTTTCCTAACAACAATTGAAAGGAAACACAGCTTCCAATGAGTGATATTTTCAGTACCATTTACATCACAATTCTCTACTAATTTGGGTTTTTGTTTCTTTTCAGTAGAATAGAACAACTTCAGTCTCATTATGATCTTTTTCAATTAAAATGTACTCATACAAATGGGCAAATATTTGCGTTGTTATAAACTGGATTAATAACACAGCAACATTGATTAAATCTCCTATTACCAACATTTAATTGGTCTGATTTTAATCAAGTCAATGAAAAGGACAATTGAATAAACCCTATATCATTCTTTGTATTTTCTGTGAGGCTTGATTCTTGAACACAGATTATTGTTCCCATGTTAAACGATCTTGAAATACCATAAATTAGGAAGTTAGCATGTTTGTATTCTCTTTCTCTAAGACAAAGAACAAAATGGGGTAATTGATACTTTCCTGATGAAAATGAAAGTTTATATATTCAATTAATGGGGTATAAATATCAATCAAGCATAGTGGCCAATTGACAAATATGGGTCAAGATAATTGCAAACAGGACTGACAGTATTTTTGACAAGCCCTATAACACTTGTGTTTGTGCATTTTCCACATAAACATCATGCCTTTCTCTACATAACTGCCTGGTAGCAGTTCCTGTCAACCAGATAGCAGTAAAATGATATTTTCTGAGGGATATTTACAAAAAGAATGATTTTAAAAGATGATCTTAGTGTAGGCTTTGAGTCAGCATTTCTATGAGGTTTCAAGGCAATGTTGGTTTGGCTGGACAGGAACCTTATTTTGAGGCAAAAAAAAATTGATAGCTATTTTTGTCTTCCACAGTTATATTTTAATAATTTAGCTATCAAAAACTGACAGAGTTTGCAGCTTTGTAGATATACCCATCTGATCATTCATAAAATTGCTCCATTCCTTTGGGACTGGTGGATTTGTTAATGAAGTTTTATGAGTCTAAGTTGATAGTGTTTGCTGATCTGATTAAGTCAGAGAAATTCAGTATTAATAATAATGAAGTGAAAATGCCTGCTGTGTGTCCAAATAACATTTGAACCTTTTATGAGACAAGAAAACATCCTGGAATGATTAGTTTATATCTCTAATTTTAATTTGTATTGGCTTTGCATTTGATTAATTTTTAACTTATGTAATCAGTGATCCAATTATTCCTAAATTACAACAAATGATATTGTCTACTTACAAGGATATTTTCATATGCCCAAAATTGCTCTATATAAAATATAAAGACGATAAAACAGCACACTTTGTTTTCTACAAATCTCATTCATATATATCATTCATATGTGTGTGTGTGTGTGTGTGTGTGTATGTGTTTTAAGTTTGATATTCTAGAATTTTTGAGTTGCCTGTCTTTTATTTGTATGATGAAGAATGTATCAACTTCTTATATGTGAACTTCTGGTGCTTTTTTTTAATACTCATTATAATTTATTCCTATCTTTAATATGAAAACAGTCCTTCATTCAGTGTACTAAATGTATTAAAATTTATTTTCTCCATGCTGTTGAAGTACTTGCTGTTCTTGCAGAATACATGTTCAGTTTTCAGCAAAAATATAGTGTAATTCTACGCTCAGTGAACCAGACACCATCTTCTGGCGAGGGCAGGTGTTACATTTACATGATATACATATACAAATGCAGAAAAATGTTTAAACACATAATAAAAATTAAGGAGACATTACAAAAAATGATTACTGTCCTTCCAAAATGGGAGAAAATTTGTCCATCAATTTTGAGAAGAAGTTTAAAATAAAATATTTTCTATCATAATTTTCTTAATTTGTATGATTTATTTCATTTTCTGAAAGAAATAATATTTTAAACATAATTATAATGTTTTAATGTTTTCACTCTTCCTTGGTTTTATTATCAAAATCTAATCTTCCAACGACTAACATCCAGCTTTTTACAGTTTTCAGTCTTTTTATCTGATCAAGTCTTTTCTTATGCTTTCCTATGGAATAAATCCAACCAAGAATCACATCATCCCTGAGCACAAAGGATCATGGAAACCTGTACCTCATACATGTATTTGATACATGTAATTTTCCACATTGCGGTGGTGATTTTCCAAATTGGCTGTTTCTTTTAATTGATAGCAATGATTTTTATCAATATCGTGGAATCACTAGAACATATGGAATTCTTTCATTTTAGAATCCTTGTAAAAATCTTTTAAACAAAGTTTTAACATCTGTGATTTGAGCTATCACTTTTCATAACTGTGATAGCTGTCACATGATTCTACTAAAGCTTTATACTTTCAGCATTTGCTCTAAAACACTTTTATTTAGTGTTCTCATCCAAATTATATATATACTATGTATATATAATTATGTAATAGATTAAACACATGTTGGCACGTAGTACCCTATTTCACCTTAGAAACAAATCTAAAATAAGTTCCCCTGATATTTATTTACCCTTTAGCAAAAATCTTTATTCATTAAAGACCAACAAAGACTTTCCATTTTCTGTGTTAGTTACTTAAAATTTACCAAGCTTAGACATGATCATAACATCAATTGCTCCTTTTTATGTGATTTTCATCTTGTGTAGCAATTAATTCTCAGTTTCCATATCATACTTTTAGTGTATGCCAGACATTGTTACATGTGTTCAAATGTTTAAACTTTAAAAGAAAAACAGGTAAATTATTTTGTCACACATTTATTTCTACATGTACAAACTGTGGAAGAGAAATTTGTCAACTACATTGTAGGTTAGAGGCACTCTTAAAGATTAGTTAAAACAGGAATAAGAATCAGAAGGAAGAATAAGAGGAACAGATGTACGAAGAGAATAGACAGGTCGATGAATGAAAGAATACAAAAATAAGTACGTATATCTCATTTGATAAAGAATTCATCAAATTCAAGAATGTACAATAAATATTTATGGAAAATTTCCATCAGTTATATTACTTAGTAGTGTTTACATCAAAACTTACTGTTGAGATGTAAACTATTATTTGAAATGAATGGTAGAGAACTGAATACTTGAACCTGGCGACATTGCTCTCAGACAATAGAGAAGAAAAGTAAAAGGCTCCTTTGTACTCAGTTAACATTTCCCCTCTGTGTTTGCAAGAAGTTAAAGGACAGTATGTGAAAAAACAGTAGTAAAATATCAAAAATCTTCATGACTAAACAAGCGATTAATGATCAGAGGGAACAACGCATTTCAGAATCCTTTTATCCGGTCTTTACTATGTGCCTAAGTCTGCGAATTGCAGCAACTGCTGAAATTGATCACAGCTGTAAGCCTTTCATCAGAAGCAGATGCTTCATCTGTTAGAGATGTGGATGGAGCTCATGCTGATTTTCTCCCAGGTTAACCCTTAATCTGTGTAGTGGAAATGCTGTCTAACATTCCCTGCCTTGAAACTGTTTCTATCACTATCTTGATACATTCTTTCGATAGTCATACATTACAGGGTGCTCAATTTTCCTAATTTTATTTTATTAATTGTTAGAATTTTCTGATTCAGAAAGTAGGGATAAAAAGATCAACTTCAAACAATGCTTTGAATCCTCTCAGCAATATTCAGTGTGATTGTTTATTTTTTGTGTGTGTATATTTGTGTGTACAGACATATGTTCACATTATCTGAATATCAATTCACTAAATTAATTTAAAAATTATATATTTACTATATTTTAAGACAAGAAATGGTAGAAAGCAATACAATAAAGCAAGAATCTGTTACCCATTCAGCTCAAATAAAATACTTGGCAGGTTCCTTTGTATGGCATGAGTAATTTAATGATCAATGGATGTAAAATAAAGCCAGCCTGCATTTTTCACATATGCTTTTCTTTTGAAGAAATACTAGGAAATATACATGTCTGACAAAGCATTTTCATTATACTTAACAAACGTTGGTTTTCTTAATTTTTAAATAGTGGGTTGAATGCTTTACAGATGGTAATTTTTTTAAATAATTTTTATTTATTTGTGTGTTTGAGGAGTTCTGTTCATGCTATATTTTGTGTAAATATTTCAGAAGATAACATACAGAATTCACTCCATCACTATGTAGTTTACGGATATTGAACTGAAGATGTCAGGTTTGATGAGAACCTTTATTTAATCAAACATCCATGAGTTCCTGGTGTGAATTTGTTATCCATCTTTGTTATAATTTTTACTTTCTATAAATTTTTCTCATTAACCTGGTCAATGAAGACTTACTCTTCCAAATGCAGTAGCTGATGTCTTTCTTTTTCTTCCCATTGTCCTGAATTGTTCTCTTTAGTAGTTCCATTTGGTTAAAATTAAAGATTTATATAATTAGAGATCTGCCATCAATTTACAGTGAGAATGGATAAACAAAATATCAGGCCTGATAGCTCACTGGGAAAAATTTAAAAAAAAATAAAATCATCAATTTGTTACTTAATAATATGTAGAATAAAAACATAAAATCTATAAAATTGTTGGTGTCATGTTGTTGTTTGGCTCTCATGCCTCAAATGCATATACAGATTATAGTAATGTATGCAACTTGAACAACTTTACTGACCCAAAGATCACTCACTTACTTTTTAGAAATGGTAGCAAGTGTATGATTTTTCTTGTTCTTTGCTTCTCCTTTTAAGTGAAGAAAACTTTGCCTCTGTGAATAAAGAGTCAGCAGGATGGAGTTCCTCTAATGTTATGAATTTCTTATGTATTTCTAGGTAACTACTAATATAGGTAAAAGCATAATCTCACCTGACTTTTACAGTGTCATTTTGATATTAAAAACTCTGGACTAAAAACATCACTCGGAGAAGATACTGAGCACTTAAAGATACTAAGATTCCAGTAATACATAAGAGCCTGAAGGAGGCAAAGAAAGTGTGGTTCAGCCTAACCAGAGCTGGGGCTCTCTTCATTCCTGTGCTCCGTAGTAGTTATTCTCTTCTGCAACCTGGTACTACACAATAGGAGCATCTAGATCCTGAAGTTCCCATGAATCTTGGGGAGAGCCTGTTGATGAGCACCCTCCAAAGTATGTTAGGTGGCATCCTTAGTCAAAGTGAAGTTAGTATGAATCAAAGTCGACTTACTTCCAGGCAGATTTGTGCCTATCATACTAAGAGATGATTAGCCTCAATAAATATTGGGGAGGTTTAAAGACAAGTTTGGGAAATAACTGTATTGCAGGCTTGAGTGTAATGGTATCTTTCACATCCTGTCTGTACATCAACTAAGGACATATATTGATCTTCCTGTACTTAACAAAAAACCTGTGATAGAGAGTACCTTTAGTGTTTTAGGCCAATGAGAATCAATGATGTGTACTTCTGTGTGCATATGCAAAGTGAATGAAGGTTTTATAAAGAATTATTAGAGAAAATAAAAAATGAAGAATAATAAATTAAATAAATATGAGGGAAATTTTCTATAGTGATAGGGGTTTCTAAGAGGGAAAATACAGCTTCCTTATCTAGGGATTATTGTGGAGCAATAGCAGAAACTGAGAAAGAGTTGAGTAATCCTTCCTGAGATTATTTATCTGTCGGTCATGAGACAATGGAGAATCCATTAATTCAATGTCTGTGCTGTGGCTCACATACAGATATTATAACATGCTTGTCTTAGTCAGGGTTCCTATTCCTGCACAAACATTGGGGAAGAAAGCGTTCATTTAGCTTACTTCCACATTGCTGTTGATCACCAGAAGAAGTCAGGACTGGAACTCAAGCAGGTCAGGAAGCAGGAGCTGACATAGAGGCCATGGGGAGATGTTTCTTACTGGCTTGCTTCCCCTGGCTTGCTCAGCCTGTTCTCTTATAGAACCCAAGACTTCCAGTCCAGGGATGGCACCACCCACAAGGGGTCCTACCCCCTTGATCACTAAGAAAATGTCCCACAGCTGGAAGTCATGGAGGCAGTTCCCCAACTGAAGCTCCCTTCTCTGTGATAACTCCAACCTGTGTCAAGTTGACACACAAAACCAGCCAGTACAATTGACCCCTTGTCAACTTGATACACAAACACATCACTATTAAGCCTCAACCCTTACTTTCTTATTCATCCCCAAGATCTAAAGTCCCACAGTCTTTACATTAAAAGTTCAATCTATTTGAAATGTCCTTTTAATATCTTTAAAAATTCAAAGTCTCTTAACTGTGGACTCCACTAAAATATGTTCTTCCTTCAAGAGGGAAAAATATCAGGGCACAGTCACACTCAAAACCAAAAATCAAACTCCAACTGTCCAATGTATGGGATCCACTCATGATCTTCTGGATTCCTCCAAGGACTTTGGTCACTTCTCCAGCTTTGCCCTTTCTGTCTTCTAGGCTCCAGATGCCTGTACTCCACTGCTGATGCTGTTCTTGGTGGTCATTGCATGGTACTGGCATTCCAAAAAACACTTCTGTCTTCCGCTGTAACTAGGCTTCACCAATAGCCTCTCATAGACTGTCTTCATGGTGCCAAGCCTCAATTCCTTTGCATGATCCCTTCAGTCCTGGGTCATCAATTGCAAACCGAGGCTGCCCCTTCACCAATGGCCTTCCATAGCCTCTCACTGTGCAGAACCTCACCTATTCTACATGACCCCTTCATGCCTTCAAAACCAGTACCACCTGGGTGACTCTTACACATTACCAAGTCCTGCTGCAGCACAAAGTATAACCTTGGTTATCTCTGGAAAACAGCCTCTTTGTGCTCTCAGAAAAAACTTCCCAGAAGATGTCACCTCAGTGATGCTGGTCTCTTCTTAATCACTGTTAATTTCTTAGCTCCTGTTAACCAGCATCAATAGTCCCAGTAATGCAAAGTTTTCGCTTTAGTAGTTCTGGTATCTTGTTAATCACAGCTGATACTTCAGCCCCAGCTAACCAAAACCACAGAATCTTCACAATCAAAACAACATGGCCCTGATAAGAGTCTTTAATCTTCCCTCTGAAATTTCACAAGCCAGGCCTCCATCTCTACACTGTTCTCAACATGATCTTCTAAGCTCCCACAGAACATCCCACAGAGTTCTTAACAACCAGTGGCTCTTCCAGCTCAAAGTTCCAAAGTCCTTTCACAGTCCTCCCCAAAACATGGTCAGGATGTCACAGGAATACCCCACTATGCTGGTACCAATTTGTTTTAGTCAGGGTTTCTGTTCCTGCACAAACATCATGACCAAGAAGCAAGTTGGGGAGGAAAGAGTTTATTGAGCTTACTTCCACATTGCTGTTGATCACCAGAGGAAGTCAGGACTGGAACTCAAGCAGGTCAGGAAGCAGGAGGTGATACAGAGGCCAAGGAAAGATGTTCCTTACTAGTTTGCTTCTGCTGGCTTGCTCAGCCTGTTCTCTTATAGAACACAAGACTTTCAGCCCAGAGATGGCACCACCCACAAGGGGCCCGCCCCCTTTGATCACTAAGTGAGAAAATGTCCCACAGCTGGATCTCATGGAGGCACTTCCCCAACTGAAGCTCCCTTCTCTGTGATAACTCCAGCCTGTGTCAAGTGAACACACAAAACCAGCCATTACAATGCTGATGCTGGGCTACCCATACAGAAGATATTGTCTAAACCTATCTTGTCTACCTGTGCCATGTCCATCTTGTAATCTGGACTTATTAGTTGTTAATCTTGATTGCCTGCCAGCTGTCGGTTTGTGGCTGATTGCTGCCTCTGATGTTGCTGGTATCTTGAGTTCTATTTATTGAACTTCCTCTGTTCTTATATTATTTTTATCAGCCTGTATCCTTACTTTGCAGAAAACTTATTTTATCATATGAATATATAACTGCAGTCATTCTTGGTTATCCTATATAGATCATTTGTTGATAAGGTATTCTGGAATATCTAGTGTGTAAGAGCTTCTGGATAAAGCCATTTTTACTTACAACTGAGGCCATTATAGTGCATTATATTCAACACAAGAATACCTGTTGCTTGATCTATTATGACTCTATTACCCACTACCATTTGCAAAAGAAGGCTTCTTAGGCAAATAGTTAGAACTGTATGAACTATGAATAAATATATAAATATTTAGAAGGGAGGCCAGTTGTCCTACCATCAGTAACTAAGAGCCTTGTCTTTCCTCTTATCTATTTAGCCTGACTATTTCAAACCCAGATGCAAGCCCCCTCTTAATGTCCCTCAATATATTAGACTATTCTGTTTGAAATCTTAATCTTTCTTATAATCCTAATTTTCTCCTTTTCTTGTTTGTTTGGTTTGTTTTGTTTTATGAGACAGGGTTTCTTTTTGTATCCCTGGCTGTTCTGGAACTCACTCTGCTTCCCAAGTGCTGGAATTAAAGGTGTGTGCCAACTCTGAGCAGCTCCTACTTTTCTCATTACATTATGTGTACACAGATTGTAATTTTTAACCAGAGGCCCTTCCTACAGAAAGATGAGTCCCACATCAAAAGAAACAATCTTGTGTCCAGGATCTCAACTCTTCTCTAACAAGAATAATTCTTTGTTAAATCAGTGTATATGTTTTAATAAGAATACCCCCATAGTCTGGGATATTGAACATGTAATCTATAGTTGCTGATGCTGTTTTAGGAGGTGCATGAAGTATAGCCTTTTTGGAGGAACTATGCCACTGGAGAAAGGATTAAGAATTTGGTGAACACATGTTTCTTCTAGTTTACTCTATCTTTTTAAAGCCTGTATTTCAAGATATGAGCCCTCAGCTTACTGCTTCTGTCACCATGGTGGACTGTAACCCTCTAGAACCATAAGCCAAAACACTTTCTTTGATGAGTTGTCTTTGTGTTAGTGTGTTACCACCACAAAAGAAAACAATCAACCAGATACAGTACTATCAAGAATACACCACAATGGAGGATTTAGAGGAAGGACTGAAGCAGCTGAAGGGGTTTGCAACACCATAGGAAAAACAATAATATAAACTAACCAGATCCCCTAAAGCTCCCAGTGACTAAAACACCAACCAAGAGTACACATGGAGGGACTTATGCATCCAGCTGCATATATAGCAGAGGATTGCCTTATCTGGTTTCAATGGAAGGGGAGCCCCTTGGTTCTTTGAAGGCTCAATGACTCAGAGTGAGGGAATTCTAGGGTGGTGAGGTGGGAGTGGGTGGTTGGGTAGGGGAGTTCCCTCATAAAACTAGGGGGAGGGTTAAAGCAATAGAAGGTTTTTAGAGGGGAAACTAGGGAGGGGGCTAACATTTGAAATGTAAATAAATAAAATGACCAATAAAAAATGAAAAAAGTAAAGTTGTATATGGTGGCTCTCTACCTCATTGATACCTACTACAATTGTGTCTCCTCTTTACCCAGATCTGTCAGTAATTCATGTTCTTGTAAGAGTAAACAATCTAGGAAAAAACTGGAAAATAAAGTTGCATTTTTTCTTTGGAATTATTTAGATAAAATATATGTATACTAAAATTTCATAAATCAATATTTATGAACAGATAATTGTAAGTTTTATATATGCCAAGAATTGTTATTTCAACAGTAGTGATTAATTCACTGTAGGGTTACATTAAGGAGTAGGATTAGTATTAATTCTTGATCATTTACAACACTTAGATGCTAATAGATTTCTACCCTAAAAATCACCATTTTGAAAGGATGAAGGTAAGTATTTTTCTCAGGTGCTAAGTTTTCCAGTAAGAAATCAAAGGCAACAAGAAAATAAAGGCCAGCAGTTCAGAAGAGATCTTCACAAAGAGCAAACCAAAGTGAAATCCTGGTATCCAGCAGGTCACAAATAATCCCATCAGTAAAGAAACCTGGTAATGTTTGCTTTCATGCATGACTAGACAAGAAAGAAAAGCAAGAATTCAATGAGTTAAAAAATAGGTTCTCGTAACAATATTCATCACATCTCAACATCCCATTGGTAAGCATAATTCAAGGTGAAAGAAGGTGAATGAAAAGAAGTTCTCTGAGACGATCATCTGAGCATGTGTATCCAGGTGGGAGACATTTAAGAATTCATAGAAGAGAGTTGGAGAGATGGCTCAGTGGTTAAGAGCACTGATTGCTCTTCCAGAGGACCTGAGTTCAATTCTGAGCAGCCACATGGTGGTTCACAACCATCTGTAATGGGCATCTGATGCCATCTTCTGGTATATCTGAAGACAGCGACAGTATACTCATATACATTAAATAAATAAATAAATAAATAAATAAATAAATAAATCTTTAAAAAAATCCATACAAGAAAGCTAAGGAGACATTAAAATCAGTTCAGAATGAGTTTTTGAAAGTATTTCATATGGCTGGAAACTAAGTCTATGACATGCTCATGAAATTTACTAGACAAGTTCTTGATTCAGCCAGTTACCTCTTTCCAATATTTGTCTTCTGGTCTCTTTCTCCTTTTCCTTGCTTCATGCTCCAGTTTTCTTCCTTTTGTATTAATCCAGTATATATATATATGGTTTGTTGCATGAGTCTTTAGAGAGTATTTGAGTGATATATTATCCAGAGAAATAAAAGCTATAACTCCAAGCTAATCCTCACTGCTACTACTCTCTATTTTCCTCCCTAAGTTTTTTCTTACTCCAATGTCAAGTGTCATAAAACCCACATTGTCTACTAGGAAAACACACAAGTTACTCTCTATTTGTCATTTTCATTATGAATGTGATTTCAAAAGGGATTATATTTTAGTCATGATGACTTTCTAGGTATCAAGATACTTATTATTTTTAATTGTGATCTGAGAAATAAACAACTTGAAGTCAAAGTAAGCACCATTGTTGTGAGGCAAGTAGTTGTTCCTGGGCAATGCCATATTTGTGTTCTAAAGTCCTCCCCGACACCACTCCCTTTCTTTCTCTCATTGCTTTTGACAGTCTCAAAATCTGATCAACACTTTACAAAAGAGACTTCAAAAATGTTTGTTTAAAATATTCTAGTAATATTGTAATAACAACATATGCAATTTAAGAGCAGTCCACTCTAGAATTCAACAATAGAGTAACTTTTATTCTAGCTCTGAATTCTCCTGATTCATACAGAGTGGTATCTTCTTTGGAAAAAGCCATATAGCATACCTGAGAACTGGCCCTGTAGGAATAATTTGAGACTCTCTTGGCCTTTACTTGACAGCAAATCACCAACTCTACATTTTTTTAATTCCATGGCGTCTTTCTGTTTTCTCTTGCAATGTACATGTATCATAAGACATAATTGTGTACTTTCCATTAGCCGTTTTTAATTGTGCCCTTTTTCACTTGGAACTGTGTGAAGGCTTTAAAACACTCAGAATTACAATGGGTGAATTTTGTTATAATTTCAGGAGAAAGACTATGTGGACCAAAATTTGTCTTTTAAAAATCATGATAAGGTATTAGAGTTCCTACAAAATAGCAATTTTTTAATAATAATCAAACTATATAATAATAATTATTATTACTCAGGTTAAGTTGGTTTTGGAATTATGAATATATAATATCTATAATTATTGATGCTCTAAAATTTAATACTGTGCTTTTTGTCTTGTCAATCAAAATATTCTTTGTATGTTCAACACAAATCTGCCTTATTATTTAAGAATGTTTATTTCTTACCTTACAGACATTAAAAAATTATGGGCTAGAAGGAAGACTTGGCAGTTAAAAGAATATAATGCTCATCTAGACCATCTGAGTTCAGTTCTCAGGATTTATGTCCAGAGGCTCATAGCACCTAATAACTTCCCATCCACAGGCATACACATATATACACAAAGACTTACATCAACAAACACACACATAAATGTAAAAACAATAACAAAAATATGTAAATCATATAGTCATTTATTTTTGAAAACCTACTTGCCTTATTCTTTGGATTTAAAATTAAATATTTATAAATTGTATAATTAAAATTTAAGTAAAATTTGACATTTACTATCTTCCAAGAAACATTTTATTTCCATAATCAACATTTTATGTGCATTTGACATATTAGAAATATAGATATTTCACATTATCTTAGTCTAGTAAGTATTTTAATTTTATTATAATTACAAATACTATGCAATAATATATCATGCACTGCATAGATAAGGCCAATATTTGGCAATTTAAGCAAGTCTATGAGCATGAGTTAGTATGACTGGTGATGGAGTCCATGTCTCTGGCCTGTGCCCTCCCATCTTCCATCTCCAATCAGAGATTAATATTGTTAGGTATTGTAATAATATCTATCCTAATTTGTATTTTAATAATATTACTCTCTGTGCTACAAATATGAACCACAATGACATCTCCTTGAATTTCTGGCTGTTTTTATGTATTCCTAGCAAAGCAAAACAACCCTGAGTTTCCACTTCACACCAGTCAGAATGGCTAAGATCAAAAACTCAGGCTGGGTAGTGGTGGCACACACCTTTAATCTCAGATTTCAGAAGCAGAGGCAGGAAGATTTCTGAGTTTGAGGCCAGCCAAGTCTACAGAGTGAGTTCCAGGACAGCCAGGGCTACACAGAGAAACCCTGTCTCAAAAAAAAAAAAAAAAGCCAAACTAAACCAACCAAACAATCAAACAAACAACCCAGATGACAGGAGATGCTGGTGAGGATCTGGAAAAAGAGGAAACTCTTCCATTGCTGATAGGATTGCAAGCTGATACAACCACTCTGGAAATCAGTTTGTACATAAAAGATTGGACATAGTACTACCTGAGGACTCAGCAATACCACTCCTGGGCATATACCCAGAAGACTCTTCAACATGTAATAAGGACACATGCTCCACTATGTTCATAGCAGCCTGAAGGTGGAAAGAACCCAGATGTCACTCAACAGAGGAATGGATACAAAAAATGTGGAACATTTACCCAATGGAGTACTACTCAGCTATTAAAACTGATGAATTCATGAAATTGTTAGGGAAATCGATGGATCTGGAGAACATCATCCTGAGTGAGGTAACCCAATCACAAAAGAACACACATGGTATGCACTCACTAATAAGTGGATATTAGCCCAGAAGCTTAGACTACCCAAGATACAATTCACAAACCACGTGAAGCTCAAGAAGAAGGAAGACAAAAGTATGAATACTTCAGTTCGTCTTAGAAGGGGGAACAAAATACCCAAGGAAGAAGTTACAGAGACAAAGTGTGGAACAGAGACTGAATTCTGGTTCTTATACATAGGATCTGTTACCCTTTTTTGTTGAAAATAAATTCTTCACTCATACACACCACAGTTTCCCCTCCCTCCACTGCTCCCAGCCCTCGACAACTTCCATCTTCAAAAACATGTTTCATATGTTTTATTAATTTGAATATAAATTGTAGCAATATTTTAAATGAGTAAGGCACACATGTTGATAAATTCATGAATGCCTATGGATATGCATGTTTACTGATATTCTTGTTTACTCTCCAATATCAAATACTAAGTAGAAATATTACCATATAAAGAGTATTCTAAATATTCCATATAAATATGTTACTTATAAACTATTAGAATTAGTGGTTAAAGGCCCCTGAGGAAAATACCACATACTTAACACAAGTAATCTACACCTGAAGCAGACTTTGAAAACATGAATTTTTTTCTCTTTCTTCAATGCATTTGTTTTGAATTTATAGAAATAAAAACAAAATGTATTAAAAGGATTCAGTGAAAGTCTGTGTTTCCCATTGGTTATCTCTCTGTCTCACAGAAATGAACAGATTTATAGATCTCCAAAATAATACTTGTAAACAAACTTCTTATAGTTCCACTGGAGTGTCATTTCACTGCAAATGACAGCAACTTTGATAACTGTGAGACTGAGAAGGAGTGTGCTCACTGCATGGAAGTGAGCATGATCTGCCCCCGTAAAGCACTGAATCACAGGGGAGTGTGCAGTTCTTACATTTTCCAAATGAAACACGTTACAATAATTGGCCTATAGTCTCCCTTCTGTCACACAGGAACATGGCAGATAGCCAGTTATACATCTGTGTCTTTTCTTCATTTATAAAATAAATACCTGAAGGAGAAAGGTTTCACATATAATTCTGGAAAGCTGGCACAGTCTTGGACATGCTGAGTTGAGCGATTAGCCACCAAACACAGGACAAATTAACATGTCACAATTAGTGCCCTATAGTTGTAAGAACTACTGCATTGTAATTTTAATCTGCTATCTACAATGTCTTCTGATTTTCCATTTACTGTACAATGGTAAACACTCTACGCCATAACCTTCATGAATATAATAATAGGCATTTGGGAATTTTGAATAAAATGCCCTAAGCAATAAATTACTTACTAAGTGATTATTATACTATCTTCTTAAATTTTTAATACACATTATGAAATATTGAATAGGAATCTTATTGTTAACTGCAGACTAGGTTAAGGTTGTAATTCTGATCAAGGTATCCTCTGTGAAAGACTCGCGATGGTGTGGGATTCCTGGGCTTATACAAAGATGTTGTTTATTCATTCAGCTTTTTCTAAATGTTGAAAGGAAATTTCAAGTATTTAAGCCAAAATTTGATTTAATAATAAGACAAATCTACATTTAAATTACATAACATCTTGTTTGTTTTACTGGTTACTGAATTAGTACATTAATGTTGAGGTGGGGCTGTGTTCTCCCGTAAGTTTTTCTGTATTTTACACCCTTCTTTTCAGATTATGCCATGTCCAGAGAAAATGTACTTTAGAAGGAAATTTGGACTCACTCTTAAAGATGGAGAGTAACTTCTCCTGGACATGTGAACCACACAGTCTGTAGTACAGCACAGAGTGAGTGAATTATTACTGGCCTGAAAATGTTACCTATACGTTTGTCAGTGTGAGCTATAGCTATAGGACACATGGGGGATTAAAATCATAGTAGAAACACCAGCCTAGAGAACTTCTTGAATGCAAGAGATCAAGGGAAATGTAATTCTTTCACCTGAGTGTGTTGGCCTCCGTAACCTGTCATGGGAGCAATCAATGTGTGCATCAAGACACAGGGAGATAATTCTCCACTGTCTCAGGGTCTTCAGCTCTACTAGGTTCCCCTGTTGACACAGCCCATTCAATCAGATTGTCATTTGCCCATCCTCCTATTGGTCTGTCTGGACCTGCAGATCATCTGTCCACTTGTCCCTTTGGATATTCCTGCAGCTCAGCTCTGACCTTGCAGCCCAAGTTGGTAATCAGTATCTCTTCTCCAGTGATTTCCAGATTGATGTTTATCTCAACCACAGAAACTTTTCTTATTTTCTTCCAGTCTGCGTTCCTCTTAGGTAGCATTTCCATTGTAACTCCTTGCAGATCTTTTGTAGCCTACACACACCTTTACAGAAACAAGCTTATTATGTGATGTAGTATGTGTGATCTGATAGCCAATATTAGTGTTTAGCATTAAAATAAAAGGACATAGTTACCAAAAAAGGTAAAAACTGGTAGATTGCTGCAGTTGAAACTGCCACAACTTGTGGTTTATTGCTATTCAATACATTCTCACTTTGTATAAAGGCACAAATGTGATTGTCATGATACTAAAACAGTGAAGTTTTAAAACAGTAAAGCAGTGATTATATATATGAACTTTTAAATCAAATTATACTCACTATTGAGTTGATATAGTTCTTTTAAAATGTAGAAAATATCCTGGCGTGAATCTAAAGATTCCCAGATATTCTTACTGTGCCATTTGATGCAATGCTTCACCTGCATTCCGATGTCAAGGTTCATTTCCTACCTCACTGCTTCAACATTACTAATTTTTTAATAAAGAATACTACATCTGTACATATTATGTTATATTATATAAGATTTTCTGTTGATGTTGTGTCCAGAAACACTAAATGCATAAGCAATGATTTCTTCAACATAATAAGATGATATATAAGTTTCATAACAGTATTTCATCAGTCCAGAGCAGTTTATATGCTACAATATTTAATTTTTTAAGATTATAATATATTACATCTCTCCCATCTCATTTACCCTTCCAAACATTCTCTTATACCCCACAGAAACCACTAGAGAAAAACACAATATTAAAAAAGAGTTGTAGAGGCAGTGCTTTCTGGACATAGCAGAGCAGTTGCATATGATAACTCAAAGCAAGTGAGGGCACACCAAAATCCAGGTTCTTAGGCCAAATAAGATCCCAGCATAAAGAAGGCAGGTCAGCACGAGGACCTACCTCTAGCTCAGGAGCAATTGGTAGTTGATAGCTGCTAGGAGAAGAAAAATCAGTCTCCTTATGGGTGTGGGCACTAGTAGTCTGATTACTCTCCAGGAAGGCAACAATATGCAAAATTATACATAAACAATAGGCAATAGGCAAAGCCATAGGCAAAATTATGCATAATGTATTTTAAAGAAGAGAAAGCAAGTTCTTATGGCTCTGGGAGGGCTTGTGGTGGGTAATTAGGATCAAAATGCATTCTATGAAATTTTTAATAAACTAATACAAAATGAGAGAAAAAAAAAGCAGAAACCAAAAAACCTCTATCTCAGAACCAAGGTTACCTTGGCCCCATTTATTACTGAAATTCCAGGGTGATATCTTTGGAATTATGTGTGTTTAGAAAACATAAGTCTGATACAATTGATTCTCTTGTCTAAAGAAAAAAAATTTTTTTCATTAAGTCATTTATACAAATAAACACGCTTTTGCTTGCTTGTTTTTGTTGTTGTTCAGATTGCTTTAGTATATTTAAAGGAACAAAATTTCAATCCTATAGAATTGAATATTAGAATGACAAATTTTTTATATCTCTAATATAGTAGTTTTCAACTTTCCTAAAACTGTGACATTTCAATAGTGTCTCATGTTGTGGTGACTCCAAATCATAAAATTATTTTCATCACTACTTAATAACTGTAATTTTCTGTTTTGAATCATAATGTAAATATATTTGTTTTCCAATGGTTTTAAATGATACCTGTAAAAGGGTCAATTAACTCCTAAGGGGGTCGTGATCCCGAGGTTGAGAACCACTGCTACAATGTGAAGCTCCAAAATGTAGGTTTAAAAAAGGTGAAAGTGAAAGAAAAACAGGACAGGAAAATTAACTGTGGACATCTGAACACATTAAAAACCAAACCTTGCTCCTTCATCCTCTCTCATCTCTCAAAAAGGTAAATTGGATGTCCAGTAGTAGAAAATCAGAAAACATTTTCAGAATATTTTATTAAAACATTTTTACAGGATGCAGTGTTAATCAAACGTATTATTATTTATGATTTTGACTTCTTTTAAAAATACTTTTAGAAATGTAATGTCTAGTAGAGTTTATCAAAATCCCACAGTATGTATCATGTACATTAAAAAAGCACAAACAAGAGTAACTGAAGCACCTTACAAGTAGTTTGTACATTTATCTATTCATGACAAGTAAAATATCAAATAAATTATATTCTATCTTCAGGCTAAACATATTCTAATTAATGGTAAGCATTTTGTAAGAGGATAATATTTGTTGTTATATTAAAACAACTCATGTAATAAGAGGGAGTTTGGGAAGAACAGGCCCTGGTGGGTCTGTAAGTGTTGTTGAAAACATGCTTCATTTTGCCATTGGCAAAAGCCATGTACTGATTCAACTGTGGCAATACACTTGCTGGGGCTTTGCTATTTTTCTGTTTCTAAGTACCACTGTCTTTCAGAATCCTTAAAAATCAACACTTGGATCACAAAGTTTTCTGAAAATATATCAGCCATTTGCTTTCTTCTGGTAAATGGAAGAAAATAATGATTTCTTTAAAAATTATACCCAATGCTTTAAGCATAAAAAGTAGGTTAATTTTCTAAGGTTGTGCATACATAACATTACTTTTGTATTTCTTAAATTCATATTATCAAGGCAGTTTTCCTTTTCTACTATTAAATTAACAAAACAATTAAATTTTTAATTACTTCCAACTGAGATAACTGTCACCAAATAAGTAATATATTATAAAGAAGAAATTAAAAGGTATAGATTTTTATATTTGTTCTTTTGAAAAAAAAAATGGGACATCGGTCTAGCAATGTGTTCTCTCTGTCTCTCCTGTCTTTCTCTGTCACTCAGTTTCTGTCTCTCTGTCTCTGTCTCTCTCTCTGTAACTCTCATCTCTCTTGGCCTCTGTTTTTTGCCTCCCTGTCTCTGTCTATCTCTGTCTCTCAGTCTCTGTCTCCACCCCCCAACCTCATCTGTCCAAATCCTCTGAACACTAATGTTCAATTCTAAAGTTATAGCAGGTTTTAGGCATTTTACATTCTTCTCTTTCATTTTAGGAGATGAGAAGCTTCCAGAATGTTTAAGACAAGTAAATGAAAAATATGTCTGTAAAGTGACCAAACAATCTTCCCTATACAAAGCCAAAACCTGATCAACAGAGTCAGAACATTTATTACTATTTATCATAATGTACTTTAAAAATTACCACTTAATAGTGGTATAAAACTCTTAGCAACAACCAGATAACTGTTATCTTTAATGGAAGGGTATATATTTGAAATTCTACTGTTTCCAAATTAATGTATAAACTTATTGACAATATGCATTACTCAGAATTTGTTTTGAAATAGATATATTGGCTTACAAGTGAAATTTTAAACAAAGCATGTACCAGCTTCTCTTGACTGTAAGTGCAACTGTGCATTTCTGCACATCTTATGAGCAGAGGCAATGACTGTGGGTGTTCAGATCACCTTTTCCAAGACTTCCTTATAGCAACAAACTGAAGAGACACAAAAAGTAGGAAACTAGTATAGAACATACTGTAATTCATATAGATACAATGTCTTCTTCTGGAGTACTTCTTTGGGGTCTTTATAAGTTCTTATAGATAACTGAGTGATGGGTTGGCTCAGCTAACACTCTTTCCAGATGTAAATTTTAAAAAGGCCATATTTAGCTGTTGTTCTAGGTCTTAATTATAAGGTTACTTAGCATTTCATCATAAATTCACATTTAGCTATAAATGATGTTTGGAGTAAGGGCTGGAGAAAGGGCTCACCTGTAAAGTACACTTGATCTTGTTGCAGAAGTCCTATGTTTGATTCTCAGAACCTAAACTTGTGATCCTTCACAACCATCAGTAAACTTATTTCCAGAGATTCAGTGCTGTAAGCACAGCAGTGGACTGGGCCCTCTTCGTAATTTTAATTCTTTAATCTTCTGCATTCAGCTACCTCTTCACCTGCATTGCTCATCTCTCCCTTCTCCTGCTCAGTCAAGTTGGACTCTCAAGCACTTGCAAGGGCTTTTTCTTCTTCCTGTGATGTCCTTTTCCTAAAAATTTGCATGGTTTCTTTCCATCATTTCTTTGACCTTGTTGCTAAAATATCACTTTAGCTGAAATACTTTCACATGCAATGACTTTTCCATATTTTCAAGCTTCATTAATGTTTCTTACACTTTGTACACAGCTTTGTGCTTAATAGGCCTGATAATTTTTGTCCCTGCCCTCCAATTAAATTTGAGTTCTTGGAAACTGGAAGAATTTTTCATTTGTTTTTCTCAAACATATTCCCAAGTTCCAAGAATATGGAATTGTTCCTATTACTCAATCTCTAAATATTTGTTGAGTAAATTTGTATTATTTTATTACATGGTTAATTATTGTGAAAAACATGTCTTGTGTTTTCAAACCTTCTGTATTTTTTATATAAAAAAAAGACAGAGAACATCCCTTGCATTAGGCCCTTTAATTCACTTAGTTAAAATTAAATGTTCTTTCTGAGAGATTTCAAGGTACTTTTTATTTCTATTTTAGAATCTTCCACATTCTACCATGCTTTCAAGTTACTAAGTACATTGCTGTGTCCCCAGCAGAATGTAAACTACTTTTAGTTATGGATGTTTTGGAGCGCCAGTCTGCCACAGGCCCCGAGGGCCCCCTCTATGTAGGTTTGCCAGATAAAATAAAGGATACTCAGTTACATTTAAATCTCAGATAAACAACAAATGCAATATTTGGAACACAGTTATACTAAAATATTTATGTACCTGAAAGTCAATGCAAATTCGTGGGTATAGCTGGCTTTTATTTCCAACCTTTCTCATGGCATAAAAGCAGACATAATATCTTCCAGAAATGAATAAGGGTGAATCTCCAGAGTTTGTGGATTTCTCTTTCAATTTTCTTCAACTACTGAAAGTATACCTGTGTCCCCCAGCACTTAAGGACACAGATGCTGTTAAATTTACACACTATTTACTTTAAACTGACTAATAGCCCTCTTCCATCATCAGCCCCAGCCCATCACATGATCTGTTTTCCAGTTATTTCTCCCTAAGAACAACCTGACACAAACAGCAATTACATTTTACAGAATATCAGTGATGTTGAATCCTGAAAAACTAATGTGTACCGACATTAAATTTATAGTTAAAGTATAAAGAAGATTCAAAGAATTCCCAGATCCACCTCCTCTGATTATTTGCAGTGTACATTGGCTGAGGCACAGGGTTTATGTTGGTTCAGTTGTAGGTAAGTGACTGGGCCTGACATAGATTCCAGAAGTTTGCTCACGTATTCACTGCAGGTGCTATCTAAGTTCACACTGAATCCTTATGGTGAGTGGCCAAGTGTTGTCTTCGTTCCTCTTGCTTTTCATAAGTTTGAGGTTTGGGTAACAAACACAGGTTTATAGAATGTGTTTCCATTTTTGCACCCCTTTGTATTTTTCTCTGAAATGGCTGATGATTTTAATTATTGTGTTTTGGCTGTTATTATTTTCTAGGAGAATACCAGAGAAGCAAACTGTCTGCATCATATTTTATCTGAGAATCACAATGGCAAAGCAACATGTCACCCTATTAACACTGGGCACATGAGTAACTAGTTTATTTTTGCCAGTTTTGTATATTATAAATAACAATTATTCTCTTTGAAATTAATGAACTCACTATAATTACCTGAAACTCTGGTTCACAAGCCACCACTTTTTGCTGTGGGCTTGGAGAGAGATAGCTATTCTGTAATATATAGCATGTTTCATTAAAATGTTTTCCCTACATGTTACTCAGACCAGAGCTCCTAATAGAGTAAAGTTACAACTAACAACATTACATCATTAAGATAAATAAACAAAAAAGTGCACATATGTAATATTGTGTGTATCTCAATAATGATCACAGGAAATTTTTCTCTAAGGCATTGAAGATGTTCTCAACTGACTGTGTTAAAAGTATTGTTAGAAGATCAACTTGGACTTAATTCATTGATTGAAAATAATTGCATGTTTTATTGCTTTATTTGTTTTAAATGAAAGTATAATTCACACTCTGTAGTAGAATCCCATCTGATACTTCTAACTCTCTAACAAGAGGTACTCTGAGAAAAGGCAGTGAGAGAGATGAGAAGAAACATAAGAAGAAGGAAGCACAGGCAGCGTAACAGGTAAGGTGTCGTCAAAGAGGTGTGCTGATTTCTTAAACTGTTGTGGACAGACAGAGCAGAAACTCAATTGAGCTGTACAAAGAAGAAGGAAATTAAACTACTGCAAGATAATTGATCTGTTTTCCTGACTTCAGTGCGGCTCAGCATCACCATGATACTGCCTGAACTTTGGGCTGAGTGGTGCTCTACAGTCAAGAAATTCTCAAGAATTTTAAGTAAGTTCCTTAGGGGACTCCATTTTACAAATTGCCTTAGGTAGCCCATTTTTCTGTTTAAAAATAATGTTTTTCCAGCTACTTTCTCATATATTGGGTCCTATTCATAGAAAACAGCTGTATTTCAAAAGCATATATCCCTAAGATGTTATTATCTATTGTTATAATTGTAAGGATCACCTCACCCTTCCTTTATGACAGTAAAAATCAATAATTTCCAGGTTATAAGATTGAAATATCATGCCATTTTTATTTGTAGTTTTCTATTCATAATAAAAGAGAATAGATGACCAAAACATTTAAAATACATCACTTTTGCTAAAGAAGAAATAGTGGAGGTAGAAGCAGGCATATAAGAATAGGGGAGGAAGGAGACAGTGAAAAGCATAAGGGGTTAGGCATGAGAAAACTCAAGGTCAGTATGAATAGAATGTCTGTAAGACAATCTGTGGGTTTATAAGATAATATATAATTTTAATTAAACTAACTAAATAATATACCACTTCATGATTAAATTCTCTGTCATTCATACTACATGAATGCCTGAGCAGGGCAATATTCTTTTTCTAGATGGTAAGACCCTGTAGGAATGTCACCTGTCTTGAGATGCCTCAGAGATTTGGGGCCTGTTGATGCTCCCTACAAGTTTATGTATCTCAAGCCTCGTTTGTCCTGTTGCTCTAACAGTGAAATATTGTCCATTCATATATAAGCCTTTTTGAGGTTCATTCTCACCACAAGTCATATTACATCCATATCATTTAAATTCAAGTTGGCTTTCATCATTACCACATTTACTACCAGAGGACCCAGCTATACCACTCCAGGGCATATAACCAGAAGATGGTCCAACATGTAATAAGGACACATGCTCCACTATGTTCATAGCAGCCTTATTTATAATAGCCAGAAACCAGAAACAACCCAGATGTCCCTCAACAGAGGAATGGATACAGAAAATGTGGTACATCTACACAATAGAGTACTACTCAGCTATTAAAAACAATGAATTTATGAAATTCTTAGGGAAATGGATGAACCTGGAGAATATTATCCTGAGTGAGGTAGCCCAATTACAAAAGAACACACATGGCATGCACTCTCTGATAAGTGGATATTAGCCCAGAAGCTCAGAATACTCAAAATACAGTCCACAAACCACAAGAAATTCAAGAAGGAAGACCAAAGTGTGGATGCTTTGTTCCTTCTTAGAAGGCAGAACAAAATACCCATCTAAGGAGTTACAGAGATAAACTATGGAGCAGAGACTGAAGGAAGGACAATCCAGAAACTGTTACACCTTGAAATCCTTTCCATATTCAGTTATCAAACCTAAACACTCTTGTGGATGCCAGTAAGTGCTGGCTGACAGGAGACTGATATAGCTGTCTCCTGAGAGGCTCTGCCAGTGTCCGACTAATACAGAAGTAGAGACTCACAACCATCCATTGGACTGAGCATAGAGTTCCCAATGAAGGAGCTAGGGAAAGGACCCAAGGAGATGAAGGGTTTGTAGCCCCTTAGGAAGAACAACAATATGAACTAACTAGTGCCCTCAGAGCTCCCAGGGACTAAACCATTAACCAAAGTGTACATATGGTGGGAGTCATGGCTCCAGCAGCATATGTATATCAGAGGATGGCCTAGTTAGTCATCAATGGGAGGAGAGGCCCTTGGTCCTGTGCCACAGACCGAGTTTGTTGCGGGAACTTTTTTTTTTTTTGCGGGATGAGAGTTCTGGTCAGGTGGGCAAAAAAATTCGGCCAGTGACAGACAGAGACAGACACATGGAAGTGCTGAGTCTGAATATATTTCTTAAAAATGGCATGAGGTTTTTACAGTCATTGCAAAAGAGAAATGAGAAATCTAGCAGCTCAGCAGTTGAGGTACATCTGAGGCCACCTGAAACACACTGGGTCTAAAGCAGCCACCTCTTCTGGACAGGTGCTGCACTCCTCCTCCCGTACCTCCCTCCTCCCCCCGGGGCCCAAGTGCTCTGGGCCCAGGGGTGGGAGGGCTGTGGACTGCATGAGTCTGGAAGCTTGAATCTGAATGAATGAATCTAAGTCTAAGTCCTAGTCCATCTAAGTTCTAGTTCCAGTCTAAGTGCCCCTGCATAAAATGAAAACCAGGCTTATATGGTATACAGAAAACAGGGCAAATGACAAAAGTCAAGTAGTCAGGTGACAGTCACATCAAAGTCAGTAAGATCATGTAGGCAAGGGATGGTTACATCAAGGTTGGTAAGATCAGGTATCCAGATGTGAACTGGGCAAAGAGTAGTGGTGCCCTCCCCTCTGGGGCTATTTTGGTAATCCCATGCTAATTCTCTGTGTCTGCTGCAGGCAAGCACCAGGAAGTTCCAATCTAGCAGTTCCTGAAAATGCCCTCATGTGAGGGAAGCCCTTCAATTACTCTCTGGTATATAAAACAGTTCTGTCTTCTGTGGGACTGCCCTGAGAATTCTAACTATGTGCCTGACCTCAGTTGCTAACTCTGAGGACATCCTATCTGATAAGGCAGATTCCTTGTGAGAAATTCCAAGCTAAGGACAGCTTGGAAATAAATTAGGATATATTGGAACGTTGTGCTGGCCAGGGAACAATGCCCCTTTTTAGCCATTTATGAATCATTTCTAGGGGTACCTTTATGCCTGAATAAGAAGGCATGTTGACAATTAGAAAGACGTCTGAGAAATCTGGAACATATCTGTGTTAAGAGATGCCAAAGACTGACTGAATACCCAGGAGGCACAAACTCCCTTTGAAGTCATAACATCTCTTGTCTGCCATCAGGCTTTTACCCCTGATATTGCAGACATAACTGGAGTAGATGAGTGGGCATGGAAGTCCTTTGAAGATTTATTCCCCAGTGTCAGGGAATGCCAGAGTCAGGAAGTGGGAGAGGGTGGGTTGGTGAGCAGGGGGAGAGGGTAGGAAATAGGGTTTGTTTCTTGTTTTTATTTTTGATATTTTTTCAGAGGGGTAACCAGGAGAGGAACTATCATTTGAAGTGTAAAAAAAGAAATTATCTAATAAAAGAAATAATTAAAAAAAAAGAAAAAAAAAGAGAAGTTTATATGCTATTATTTTCTAACTTATATTTTTCACATGACACAGACTTACTTTCTGGCCCAGCTTCTTAGACCCCTGCAGAATAGACATACTTCAGATTAAGCTCTGGGCTTTCTAATTTTCCTTTATTTCTCCAAGCTTGAGTAGAGAATCACAAAATGAGATGAAATCAAACATCAAGCCACAGAAGTGGCTGACAAATTTATACCCTTATTCTTAAGTTATTCTGGGAGAAAACTTTAGAAAATAAGGAGGAGAGACAAAGACTACCAATAGTCTAATCACTACCTGCATGTGATTGAATTGGTAGCTGAAATTGGAGGAGTTTGACTTTACAAAATGTCACTAATTAACAAGAGGTAATTTGTGTTCATATAGTTCCATTTTACTCATAGAAAAGTGTTGTCTCTAAAACTCATACTCCCATTCCCTCACATATAGGAGACATTCAAAACATAATGTTCAATTAATGTGTATCACTATATTTGAGATATCATCAGAGATCACCTCAAACCTACTAACTCATAAATTTGAAGTAATTGACAACAAAATATGCTAGTGAGGTTGAGGAGTCATGAGGTTCTCCATGCTACTGTCAAGGAAGAGAAGTACAGCATTTTTGGAAGACCATTCAGCATCTTCTCCCATAGGAAGAAGCTAACCTTAAGTGAGAGGTCAAGCTTGTTAATATTTATCTGCATATGTTTGTGCTTCTACCCATAGTAGGGAAAGCCATTTATATGTAGATGTGGAAAGTTAATTTGCTAATTAACTTCTTTATGGTTTTTCTGTCAACCTAAGGTTGTTATGAAATAGCCTATGAAAACCACTTAAGTGTTCTCCCAAATAAAGCTGTTCTTCCCAAGAGACTTAAGAACATTAAAAAGTTAGTGTTTATCACAAATGATAAATGACCACATTTTAGATTTCATGGAGCTGTGCACACTATCTTCTCAGAAGGAATGTATGACAGATTAGTTTCCTCCTGATCCTACACAACTGTGAAATACTGAAATGATATCTTTGCCAATTCTGTTAGTGTTCTCGTCTCTGCCACTCTGATTCACATGCTGCTACTAGTCAAGTTGAATGAGCTGAGAGCTATAGGGTAGATGCACTTCTGTTTCACCAGAATGTTATGATCTCAGTTTAGTTTTATAAAAAGAGAAATGAAGGCAGGCTGGGTACAAGAGTAGATGCTTATGACACTACTAATGTTCCTTTAATATATACATATTAAAGAATATAAATATAGAATATCACTGTGTACACTATTTGTCAGTGTGTCTGTGTATGTGTGTGTGTGTGTGTGTGTATGTGTGTGTGTGTTGTTTGGGAAAGCATATATATATATATATATATATATATATATATATATATATATATTAAAGAAAGCATTTGCAGCCCCATAGGAGGAACAACAATATGAACTAACCAGTACCCCCAGAGCTCTCAGGGACTAAACCACCAACCAAAGAGTACACATGGTGGGACTCATGGCTCCAGCTGCATATGTAGTAGAGGATGGCCAAGTCGGTCATCAATAGGAGGAGAGGCCCTTGGTCCTGTGAAGGCTCTATGTGCCCCAGTGGAGGGGAATGCCAGAACCAGGAAGTGGGAGAGGGTGGGTTGATGAGGAGGGGTAGTGGGGAGGGAACAGGGTTTTTTTTTCAGAGGGGAAACCAGGAAAGGGGAGAACCTTTGAAATGTAAATAAAGAAAATATCAAATAAAAATAAACAAATTAAATTAAACAATTTTAAAAATAGGGGGAAAAAGAAAGTGTGTGACTAGCTTTTGTGGGGAATTCTAGGTGAGTTGGAGAAACTGAGAGGGAACTTCCATTTCTGTGGAAGATACATCTATGTGAAGGGAGAAAAAACTATGGATCTGCTAAGTGTGTGAACAAGAAAGCCTTATGGAGATGGAAAGACAAACATGTGTAATGAGACTCCAGATGCATTAAGAAGTGTAAGAGAAAATGGTGTGTTCAATTCTGTGCATTGATAAACACAAGAGGGAATGCTATGTGTTTCTTTAGCTGCATTCATAAGACTGGGAGAAAAGAGAAGAACAATAGGACATAGTCAAGATTTGAATTTTTTTAAAGATTTATTTATTTATTAAATGTAAGTGCACTGTAGCTGTCTTCAGACACTCCAGAAGAGGACATAAGGTCTTGTTACAGGTGGTTGTAAGCCACCATGTGGTTGCTGGGATTTGAACTCTGGACCTTCAGAAGAGCAGTCGGTGCTTTTAACCACTCTGCCATCTCTCCAGCCCCCCCCCCCTTTTTTTATATATTTATTTATTATCATAAATAAGTACACTGTAGCGGTCTTCTGGTGCATCAGATCTCATTATGAATGGTTGTGAGCCACCATGTGGTTGCTGGGATTTGAACTCAGGACCTTTGGAAGAGCAATCAGTGCTCTTACCCACTGAGCCATCTTGCCAGCCCTAGAATTTTTTTCTAACCACAACTAATATAATAATTGTTCAGTCTGATTTTGTTAATTTGTGTGAGTTAATCTCTCCAAATGTTGTACCATACCACAATCTCAACCTTTTCCCCATAGGTCCCCTGAGCTTTTATTGTTTCAGTGAACTTTGGACAAAAATAAACTTAGGACCAGTTTTAGATTATTCTATGCACATAAGACCATAGGTTACAGACATCATATTTCTGTAGGCCCAAACCAATGTTTGTTAGGTCATAGAGACTAACCATATAAAACATTTTAGGTAATAAGCAGGGGTGCTTGAACAAATGTCTCTGACAGAATCAAGATAGCTTTAGAAAAACTGGCTGATTAAATTCAATCAGTATAGAATGATTTAATCTAAGAAAGAAAGGCTCCTCTGTGGGTATGTGAGGCCAAACAAAGTTAGAAATCAGAAAACTATTTTTTTTCTCAGTCTTCTCATGTGAGCTGAATTATTCTTTCTCATAGTAGAGAGGTTTCACCCATTGGACAAAACTTCTTTGTGAACAGCTCCCAAGACTCTTCAGCTTTGACTATTGAGAAATAACTTATTTTGAATGGAATCCACATAAAAATCCTGGATAATATTTTTTTACTAAGTCCATACCACTGTAGACGTTAGGTCAAATTAAGAAAAGAAAAATATTAACCCTATATTGGAAGTAGGGTTAGTAAAGATCTTTTTCCAACCTGTTTGTTGCCGTTTTGTCCTATTGACAGTGTCCTTTGCCTTACAGAAGCTTTGCAATTTTATGAGGTCCTGTTTGTCCATTCATGATCTTAGAGCATAAGTCCTTGGCGTTCTGTTTAGAAAAATTTCCCCTGTGCCCATGTGTTTGAGGCTCTTCCCCAATTTCTCTTCTATTAGATTGAGTGTATCTGGTTTTATGTGAAGGTCCTTGATCCACTTAGACTTGAGCTTTGTACAAGGAGATAAGAATGGATCAATTTGCATTCTTCTACATGCTGAACACCAGTTGAACAAGCACCATTTGTTGAAAATACTATCTTTCTTTCCACTGGATAGATTTAGCTCCTTTGTGAAAGATCAAGTGACCATAGATGTGTTCATTTCTGGGTCTTCAATTCTGTGTCATTGATCTATCTGCCTGTCTTTGTACCAATATCATGCAGTTTTTATCACTATTGGTCTGTAATATAGCTTGAGGTCAGAGATGGTGATTTCTTCAGAATTTCTTTTATTTTTGTGAATAGTTTTCACTCTCCTGGTTTTTTGTTATTCCAGATAAATTAGGAAATTGTTCTAATTGTATGAAGAATTGAGTTGGAATTTTGATATGAATTGCACTAAATCTGTAGATTGGTTTCAGCAAGATGGCTGTTTTTACTATATTAATCTTGCCAATCCATGAGCATGAAAGATCTTTCCATCTTCTGTCATTTTCTTCAATTTCTTTCTTTAGAAACTTGAAGTTTTTATCATTCAGATTTTTTGCTTGTTTGGTTAGAGTCACATCAAGGTATTTTATATTATTTGTGACTATTGTGAAGGATGCCATTTCCTTAATTTCTTTTTCAGTCTTTTTATCCTTTGAGTAGAGGAAGGCTATTGATTTATTTGAGTTAATTTTATATCCAGCCATTTTGCTGAAGTTGTTTATCAGCTATAGGAGTTCTCTG
The DNA here is from genome assembly GCA_019843815.1 of Montemys delectorum. NCBI lineage: Eukaryota > Metazoa > Chordata > Mammalia > Rodentia > Muridae > Montemys > Montemys delectorum. Next base: position 4,932 of record JADRCD010159498.1, on the reverse strand, counting down.
GTGGAATTTTTGGGATCATTTAAGTGTACTATCATATCATCTGCCAATAGTGATATTTTGACTTATTCCTTTTCATTTGTATCCTTTGACAACAGTCTGATTGCTCTGGCTAGGACTTTGAGTACTATATTGATTAGGTAGGGAGAGAGTGGGCAGCCATGTTTAATCCCTGATTTTAGTGGGATTGCTTCAAATTTCAGTCCATTTAGTTTGATATTGGCTACTGGTTTCCTTTATATTGCTTTTACTGTGTTTATGTATGGGCCTTGAGTTCCTCATCTTTCCAAGAATTTTATCATGAAGGGGTGTTGGATTTTGTCAAATGATCTGATAGAGGGCTAATATCCAATAAGTACAAAGAACTCAAGAAGTTACACTCCAGAAAACCAAATAACCCTATAAAAATCGGGTACAGAGCTAAACAAAGAATTCTCAACTGAGGACTACTGGGTGGCTGAGAAATACCTAAAGAAATGTTCAACATCTTTATTAGGGAAATGTCAATCTAAATGACCTCAAACCAGTCAGAATGGCTAAGATCAAAAACTCAGGTGACAGCAGATGCTGGTGAGGACGTGGGGAAAGAGAAATACTCCTCCATTGCTGGTAGGATTGCAAGCAGGTACAACTCCTTTGTAAATCAGTGTGGCGGTTCCTCAGAAAATTGGACATAGTACTACCTGATGACCATGCTATACCACTCCTGGGCATATACTCAGAAGATTCTCCAACATATAACAAGGACATATGCTCCAATATGTTCATAGCAGCCTTATTTATAATATCCAGAAGCTGCAAAGAACCAGGATGTCCTTCAATAGAGGAAAGGATACAGAAAATGTGGTACATTTACACAATGGGGTACTACTAGTTATTAAAAACAATGAATTCATGAAATTCTTAGGCAACTGGATGGAACTAGAAAGTATTATCCTGAGTGAAGTAACCCAATCACAAAAGAACATGGTATACACTTACTGTTAAGTAAATATTAGCCCCAAAACATGGAATATCCAAGATACAATTCACAGATCACATGAAGCTCAAGAAGAAGGATGTCCAAAATGTTGATACTTCAGTCTTTATTAGAAGGGGAACAAAATACCAATGGGTGGAAATACAGAGACAAAGTGTGGAGCAGAGCCTGAAGGAAAGGCTATCCAGAAACTTCTGCACCTGGGGATTCATCCCATAAACAAACCCAGGCACTATTGTGGATGCCAAGAAGAGCCTGCTGACAGGAGCCTTATATAGCTGTCTCATGAGAGGCTCTGTCTGTGGTAGATGCTCACAGCCAACCATTGGACTAAGCACAGGGTCCTCAATGGAGGAATTAGAAAAAAGACTGAAGAAGCTGAAAGGGTTTGCAACCCCATAGGACTAACAACAACACCAACCAACCAGATTCCCCCAGAGCTGCCAGGGACTAAACCACCAACCAAAAAGTGCACTTGAAGGAAACCATGGCTCCAGCTGCACATGTAGTAGAGGATGGCCTTGTAGGACATCAATGGAAGGAGAGACCCTTGGTCCTGTGAAGGCTTGAAGCCCCAGTATAGGGAATACCAAGAAGGGAAAGTAGGATTGGGTGGGTGGAGAACACTGTCACAGAAGCAGAAGAAGTTGGGGTGAGTTAGCGGGGTTCTGGAGGGGAAACCAGGATAGGAGATAACATTTAAAATGTAATAAAGAAAATATCTAATAAAATTTCAAAGAGAAAAAAAAAACAGATAATTACTGGAACAGGAAGAGAAACTGGGCCTGACTAGGAAGTAAAGGTATAATCATTGTGACTCAGAAGTTAAAGGCTGGAGAAATAACTCAGCTGTAGAGTACATACCTAGAATATGTGACATTCTAGTTCCAATCCCTAAGGGCCAGAAAATTTCATCGTGTGGATTCAAAACACACAGAAGAAATCACACAAAGGAAATACATCAAACTGTGATCTTGATCACATCACACATTAAATGTAAGCACAGTTCTGGGGTTTTGTTTGTGTGTTTGTTTGTTTGTCTGTATGAAATAAATAAATATATTCAAAAGTGAGACTTTTAAATTTTAATACTTATACTGAATAGAGGAGTACAGATTAAGTGACTTCTCAAAGGAGAAAACAGAGATTATATGTTTTCATCTTATCAAAAACACCACAAGGTTTTAAACTCTTCTGCTTCTGGGGAGAGTGTGCTGTGCTCAGAACTGTCCCTATTGGTCTGGGATGCTGCACAATGCTATCCATCTTTGGAGCAAAACTGAAATCAGTTCGGATTCAATATCCTGCATAACCCAAATATCAGAGACGTTCTAAATTCCCTCATCTGGAAACACAGATGTTCAACTTGTTTTTTATTTTTCTTCAGTTAGTGTGTGAACCACTTAATCTTGTTGAGTTGATGCATTCTGAACAGTTTCCACTCTACACAACTAGGGAACATTTTTAAAAAATCAGTCTAGATAAAACAGACTGACTTTATGCTCATTGTTCAGGTGTTTGAAGCTATTTGTTAATTGTTCATCCTTAATAGCCATTTATATTATTTCATTTGTTATACAGAAATATATAACCTACTCTTACTTAGTAACAACTAAAAACCCCAAACTTAAGAGTGCTTTTGTTTATAATCATGATTCATTTGTTTTACTATTATTATAACTGTGTTGAAAATGATTTTGACATCACACCCATTGTTTCATAAGCCATTTTATTAACAATACCAAATATAGGAGATAAAGAAAACACACAAAATACAGACATTTAGAGTCACTGATGCTCCATAATGCCATCTTCACATCTTCATCACACTGTCTTTTAACTTGCAAATTGATTGAGATGAAATTCATTTTCAAAATGATATAGTAAAGAATATGAGTGATTCCCTGGAAGCTTCTAGGAACAGTAGATCAGATTTTTTTTTCTTCAAAAATAACTTTGGCAGCAGTGATAGTGTCCAGTCATAGGGATGTCAGCTTCCTCCAACTGGGTAATTAAAAGGTTTATAAGCATAGTCAAATTGTTGGCTAGGATTTCAGCATCATATAGCTGGGTTACAGTCTATAGCACTGTGAGTGAACGTCACAGATTTGGGCAAAAAAAAAAATGTAAGGTTCAGACATCAATGTTCATTCTGGTTACCAAGAAAATTAGAATCTTACTCAAAGGCTATGAGTGTCTGGTGAAGTCGATAACCTCTTGACTATTGCATGAGAGGGAGCAGTATTCTTACCTCTGACTGCTACTGGTTATTGTTCACTTACATTTTCCTTTTCTTTCTGTTATCTCTCTTCACATATTCTCTCCTCCCTTTCTTGTCTCACCCATCTATTCCCTTTAGTCCTTCATTCTCTATCCCTTCCTTCTTTTAAGACACTGTGATGTTGTATATCCCCTGGTGGTATCAAACTTATCATATTGCCTAACATAGGCTAGCCTCAATGTATCTCAAATTAGGGTCAAATGCTCAACTTTTAAAAAACTTGGATATATGGATGGATGCACTACCTTACTTACCTCAGCTGTACCAAATAACAGACTGTGATAGGGAAGTCAGGCATCATATTATTAACTGTTTTTTCCTGCAAGTGATTCTAAATTTCATTGCAACATGTGAATGTAATCCTGAAACTTCCAGGTCACTTGAGATGCTATTTTCTACAAAAGTGGGTGTAATAATGTTAATTAATTATAGTGATGGAGCAGATCAGACTGTTTTGCTGTGTTGTGAACACATTGAGCCTAGTTTATTTGAGATAACACTCAATAATAGTGCTTTAATTAAAATGCCTTTCAGAAGAAGGCATGAGTTCAAAATAAGTCAGCACATACATGATATTTCACGTCCAAAGATAAGGTCTCCAAGAGTTGAATAGAATGAAGAACAGTGGCAAATGAAACCTTACACATGAGCAATATCAAATTATGGAAAGGTCAAGGAAAGAAAAACTCTCCTGCTTGGGAGCATAGAAAGAAACTATGAAACACTTTGGTAATGACATGTGATGACTTGATCCAGCCACTGGCTAAGGAATTGCATAGCAAGGAAAATTGGAAATGCCAAGAGTAAAGCAGACCCAAACCCAAGCAGATGAATTCATTGGAACAGCCCAGCAAGTACTCCCCTAGACCTTAAATGAGGGTCAGGTATTGTAAAATTGAAATGAATAAAGGGAATAAAGACCACATCCATGTTCTTAGCTTGACCAAAACTATAAGTATCTCTACAATGCTCGACTTCATTACACGTTAAATTCCATAAATTAATTAACTTGCTTTGAGTAGATGGAGAACAATAATTAAATCTTAATGTCTTTCCTTTGGGGGGAAAAAACATAATAATAGAGCAGAGTGTATTACTTAGTATTTTCCTTACTTGTACCCAGGGAAAAAAACCAAAACTGTACTTCACAGCCAATGAGAGTTCTGGCAAAGCTTTTCAGGACTGTAAACCACAGAGGTTATTCTAGACCCTGAAATTTAAATATGCCATTTCAATATTTACTAAAGTATGATCAGATCCAATTAAATACTTGGTATTTCAGAATTAAGTCATTCTCAGTGAAAATTGAATTAAGAACAATTAGTTCTTATCTATTTAAAAATGTTTAGTGGGCTATAGTATAGTTTCATTCTAAATAATAAACTCAAAATTGTTTTAGAGTTTTATAAGAACTATTTTTTTTTACTCTTAACTACATTAGATTGTCGTGTCAAATCTAAGAAAATCCATGTTTCAATGACATCTTCCTACATGGACACTGCTACAGCAGTGATTGATAAGCACCTCAAGGAGAAGTGTCACTCGTGTACCTGTCTTCTGTGGGTGAACCTTTAAGAAGACCATGAATCTGAATCTAATTTCTAGCTTCAGACTAGGATGGACTGCAGGGAATTCAAGTAACTCATCTTCTGGAAAAAAAGAGGCATGATACCAA
>JADRCD010159494.1:0-13718 GCA_019843815.1 Montemys delectorum | reverse complement strand
GTTGAAGATATTTACTGGCCCTTTAAGTTGGAGGTCTTCACTCTCTTCTATACCTATTATCCTTAGGTTTGGTCTTCTCATTGTGTCCTGGATTTCCTGGATGTTTTGGGTTAGGGTCTTTTTGCATTTTGCATTTTCTTTGATTGTTCTGTCAATGTTGTCCATGTTATCTTCTGCCCCTGAGAGTCTCTGTTCTATCTCTTGTATTCTGTTGGTGATGCTTGCATCTATGTTTCCTGACTTTTTTCCTAAGATTTCTAACTCCAGGGTTGTCTCCTTTTGTGATTTCTTTATTGTTTCTACTTCCATTTTTAGGTCCTGAGTGGTTTTACTCAGTTCCTTCACCTGTTTGCTTGTGTTTTCCTGCAATTCCTTAAGGGATATTTGGGTTTGCTCTTTAAGGGCTTCTATTTGTTTACTTGTGATCTCCTGTAATTCTTTATGGGATTTTTTTGTTTCCTCTTTAAGGGCTTGTACCTCTTTATCTGTTTTCTCCTGTATTTCTTTAAGGGAGTTATTCATGTCCTTCTTAAGTTCCTCTATCAGCATTGTGAGATGTGTCTTTAGATCCAAATCTTGCTTTTCTGGTGTTTTGGGATATCCAGGGCTTGCTGAGGTGGGAGTACTAGGTTCTGGTGAAGCCAAGCAGTCTTGGTTTCTGTTGGTAGGATTCTTGTGTTTGCTTTTTGCCATCTCTTGATCTCTGGTGTTATAAGTTCTTGGTGTCTTAGAGCTTGACCTTTCCTTGCTGTCCTGCAACTCCCCTTCCACTCCTGAGGTCTTTGCCTCCCAGCTGGTCTCGCCTGAGTCCTTGGGCTGAAGTCCGCCTTGGAGGGAAGCTCTCCCCTAGCAGGGAGGGGGCAAAGATGGTCGCTGATCCAGCTCTGTAGCTCAGAAGCTGAGATGCTCCTGTTCCTGCAGTCCTGCGACTCCCCTGCAATTCCTGAGGCCTATGCCTCCCGGCTGGTCCTGCCTTAGCAAGACCCCAGAGAGAAAATGGCGGATCTCACCTGAGTCCTTGGGCTGAAGTCCGCCCTGGACGGAAGCTCTCCCCTAGCAGGGAGGGAGCGGAGATGGTTGCTGATCCAGCTCTGTAACTTGGAAGCTGAGAGGTTCCTGTCCCTGGAGTCTTGCGACTCCCTTGCACTTCCTGAGGCCTATGCCTCCTGGCTGGTCCCGCCTGATTCCTGGGGCTGAAGCCTGCCCTGAGTCCTTGGGCTGAAGTCCACCCTGGAGGGAAGCTCTCCCCTAGCAGGGAGGGGGCAGAGCCTAATAATTCTTTTGATTTCCTCACTGCCTGTTATTTTGTCTCCCCTTTTCATTTCTGATTTTGTTAATTTGGATTATTACTCTCTTTTAGTTAGTTTGGCTTAGGATTTTTTATCTTTGATTTTCTCAAAGAAACAGCTCTTGGTTTTGTTGATTCTTTGAATTCTTCTCTTCATTTCCAATTAATTGATTTCACCCTTGAAGTTGATTATTTCCTACCATCTACTACTCTTTGGTGTATTTGCTTCTTTATGCTCTTGTCCCTTTAGGTGTGCTGTTAGTTTGCTAGTAAGAGGTCTCTCCAGTTTCTTTATGAAGGCACTTAATGCTATGAACTTTCCTTTTAGCCATACTTTCATTGTGCTGGTAAGTTTGGGTAAGTTGTGCCTTCATTTTCATTGAATCTTGGAAAGTCTTTAGTTTCTTTATGTCTTTCATGACCCAGTGATCATTGAGGAAAGACTTGTTCAGTTTTCATGAGTTTTTTACGTTATTTGTTGATTTGAGTGTTGTAGAAGTCTAGCTTTAATTCACGGTGGTTTGATAAGATACAAGGAGTGATTTCAGTATTCTTACACCTGTAGAAACATTCTTTATGACCTACTATATGGTAAACTTTGTAGAAGCTTCTTTTAGGGTTCTGAGAAGAAGGTAGATTCTTTTGTGTTTGGGTAAAATATTCTGTAGTTATCTGTTAGGTACATTGACTTCACGACATCAAGTATTTTCATTATTTCTGTTTACTTTCTGACTTGATGACCAGGCCATCTGTGAGAACAGCTTGTTGAAGCTCCCACTGTTATTGTGTGTGGTTCAATGTGTGATTTAAGCTTTAGGAATATTTCTTTTACAAATGTCAGTGCTCTTGTATTTTGGGCATAGATGTTCAGTCTTGAGATATCTTCTTGGTTGATTGTTTTTAGATGTATATGAGGTGTCCTTCCCCATCTCTTTTGACTTCTTTTGGTTCAAATTCTATTTTATTAGACATTAGAATGGCTATTCCTGCTTGTTTCTTTAGACTGTTTGCTTGGAAAAGTTTTTCCAGCCTTTTATTCTAAGGTAATGGCTTTCTCTATTACTGAGACCTGTTTCATGTATGCAGCACAATGATGGATCATCTTTTGGCATTCATTCTGATAGCAAGTCTCTTTATTGTGGAATTGAGTCTTTTGATTTTGAGAGATATTAAAGACCACTGGGCTGGGCAGTGGTGGCACATATCTTTAATCCCAGTACTTGGGAGGCAGAGGCAGGCAGATTTCTGCATTTGAGGCCAGCCTGGTCTACAGAGTGAGTTCCAAGACAGCCAGGGCTACACAGAGAAACCCTGTCCCCTGTCTCGAAAAAAACCAAAACCAAAACAAAAACAAAAAAACAAAATAAAACAAAACAAAACCAAAAACCAACCAACCAAACAAACAAAAAAAAAAACAAAAGAAAAAAAAAAACCAAAAACAAACAAAAAAAAAATCATTGATTTTTGATTTCTCTTATTTTAATGTTGGTAGTGTTTGTTTGTGTGTGTGTGTGTGTGTGTGTGTGTGTGTGTGTGTATGTGTTTGTATGTGTATGTGTGTTCATTTGTTTGCTACATTTGGCATAGTTGATACCTCTCTTCTTGAAATTCATTGATTCTTTGAATTCTGACCCTACATTAGATCTCCTTCTATTATGTCATTGTAGGGAACAACATTTCAGGTCTTTTTTGCTTCATTTTTCCCATGATTTAACCAACTGTTCAGTGATTACATTCTTAATCATCTCCTCACTGGGAAGTCACCTAGCAAATAGAAAACTGAAGATTCCAACATTGTACTCTAGGATCTGGACTAAACATCTCTTCTCTTAGCTCCATATATTTCCATCTGCATTTTTGATGATTTTTACTTAGGGGTAAATGATCTCTTACATCAGAAATATTACTTACATATGAACAGGGCAGGCACCCATGGATTAAGCCACAGGAGGACAAAGTAATTTTGGAAAAATGAAGTAAAAGTGTATAGAAAATGTTATCATTATGCCCTAAAATGTATACCAACAAATGCTGATGTAAGTTTTTCATTTTACTAGATGTTATAGATAATAAAAATGTAATGAATACATGCTAACATACATATATCATATCATATAAGTATTATGTATGAGAATTCAGATTTTGATATGTACTGTGGTGGTGGTGGTGGTGGTGGTGGTGGTGTGTATGTGTGCACATGTCCTGGAACAAATCCATATGTTAACATGCCAAAACAAATTTCTTTACCTCTCTTTGTCCTTTTATTAAAAGACTCTGTTCTCTAGCTAACCATACAATTATTCTTTCAACAGTTTTGCTAGTCTACTGTCTATAATCAGACACGAGATCATGTTCAGTCATCTCAGGTCTATTCTCTAACTATATTGCTGTGGTTAAAGTAAAAAATTTCCAGTGGGATTTTTTTTTTTTTTTGGCAGTAGGGAGTAGGACAAGAAAAAAGGAATAAAACAGAGAAGACAACATCAATCTGGCAAAAACCATATGATCACTAGGTTCTAAAAACCAGTTCTTACGAAGCTCTATTACCTATGTTTTAAGACTGATGCAGGAAAAAAATTTGCAAATTACACTAACTTAATAATTTACTTTATTAGTTCAATGTTTTTTTTTTCTGGGCCTTTACAAACCATGCTTTTTGGTTACATATTTGTAGTAACCAAGTGATGGCAAAACATTTAACAAGATCTGTAGTTTAGAAGGCCAAAACCCTGTAACTATAGATGGTGCATCAACATGGGTTGAGAGGGATAGGTGTCTTCAACTTCAAATGTTGTTATATTGACATATCTAAGTTAAAACTAGTTACAATAATGACTATATAATTTAATAAGGAAAATAAATCAGTAATGCAAATGTTAGACATCTGTTGATATATACTGAAAACACTATTAACAAATATAATTATGATGAAATTGAATTTATTATAAGTAGAATTATTTCAAATTAATAATTTACCTTTGAGATCAAGTGTAAACTTTTAAGTAAAATCGTAGTTGAATTATGTTATTAATAGCATTTGTACATGTCACTAACATAAGTTGAGCTGATTAAGGCTAAGGTAAAATTTTTGTGTACTAATTAAGTAACCTAACTTCATATCTCATCTAAAAGCTGTTGCTTAGTACAAACTAAAAGTTCTAGAAAAAAATAGAAACAAGTGAGTTTATAATGGAATAGACCCAAATGTGAATAAATAAAAGACCCTATTGTCATTATGTTCTTTTTAATCTTACTTGCTTTTTGATCATAACCTTGACTAAGATATAGCAAAAAAAAAAAAAAAAAAAGATAAAAATGTTCTGACTATTCATGCATTAGTGCATGGTGTTAAATTTTGATTTATAAAAACCTTTTTCTATGATTCACAGTAATCTCTAAATTTAGTGTCTAAGCTGGTTTTACTTCAGTCATTGAACCATTGTTAAGCCACAAACATGAAGGAAATGTTTAATCTTTAATAGTTTTAAAAATAATTTCTAAGTCAGAGTCACGAAAGAAGCTACAGGTTATTATCATCACATTGATGCACTGTCTTACTAGCAGAAATGTTATTATGGCTCTAGAGAGTCATCAGTTTGATGCATCCTGCCTTGCATTCCATTCCTAATCCTTATATTAATATCACAGTTTTCCCTTACAAATATGCTTATTCAATGGATGCTCTTATAATACTGCTGTCAACCTCTCCAATTACCATGTTTTTGAGAAGAACCCTCACACATATAATTTTCCCTCCCCTATCTCGCTATTGACAGGTTTTCTAATACAGCAATCATACTGTCATGTTCTCTAAAACATAAAGACTATAGTAAATATTTTGGTCTACTTTCAAAGCTTTGTATGTCTTAATATCTCAGTAAATAATAATTGTCTCTATATGATTGATTCTAACCATAGTTATAGTTTCCTCTTATTATTATTATTCAAACCTTTATTTAAAATAAGGGTTTGTGTCTCATATTATATACTTATTTTTACGTTGACTAGTAAATACAAAGACTAGTGTCATTGGAATGTCTAAGACCATGGCTCTTGTCTTCTTCTCATCACATTATTCCAGGTAACATTTTATTTTGAATCTAGACTGTAGTTTAAGATGGAGCTCTGTACCACAGGCTTTTATTGTGGCCAAGGAAAATTAGATTTTGTATTTGCCACTTTGTGTGTGTGATCAAACTGTAACCATAAGAGTCTCTTCTACCCTAGGTTTTAAATTCCCTTGGTTGTAGCTGCTTTTCAATCTTGGTGTAAAAATCATTGAAGGAAAATCTGTAGAAGTATGCAACTCCATTTTTAATTACATAATTCTTGTTTGTTTTGAGACTGGGTCTCACAGTTCATTACTGGCTTTAATTTACTACATAGTCAAAGCTTGTTCTGAATTTCTGACTCTCCCACCCCTACTGCTTAAGTATAAGAGAGTGGAGGATGTTCCTGAGGTGTCTTTGAAAATGACTGAAACTTTCTTGTTTTGGAAGATACAGTCATAGAAAACTCAAGGGCCACCAGAGTTGCTCTGAGTTAGTACTTTTGGGATTCTTGTCTTCCACATGTGAAGGATGAAGTTCACAGACTACAGGAGAGATTTAGAGTGAAATTTATTATATATTCATGATTTAAAGGGAGCATAAGGAGAGAAAGAAGGAAGAAGGAGGAGAAGGAGAGGGAAGTGAAGGGGAGGGGAGAAGGGAGAGACAGGAAGACGGGGAGGGACAGGAAAAGAGGGAAAGGGAGAGGGAGACAGAGAAAGAGAGACAGACAGAGGCAGACAGGGAGAGACAGAGACAGAGAGACAGAGAAAGATTCTGTAGAACCAATAAGAGAGTTCCAGAAAACATGGAACCCTCAACTTGTACTCTGGGTACTTTTAAATGACATATGGCAGAAGTTGGGGTGACATGCTCAGTGTGGGAAGCTGATTATTTTAGTTGTCCCAAACAGATATCCAGGTATCTCTACTCAGTTTGAGATGCATAGTCTCTATAGTCCTTAGGCAGAGATATTCATTTTGGAAATGATGATTTGAGCCAGGACTCTTTTATGTCATTCAGAGCCTCTGGTAAGGCTATTCTTAGAATTGTTGCATTTCCTGTCTAAAGAATTTCTTGGAATATAACCTAGTACTGACATATCTCCTACCTGTCTAACCATTTTCTATCTCTGGATCTTAAATTATATATCAGGATTACAAGTGTATACCATCATGCTTGAGCATTAATACACACACACACATACACACACACTGACTATGGTTAGTCTCTTATTAAACACAAATAATTTATAGATTATATCTTATTATTTCTCGCTACAGAAAGGACAAAAAGAAAGCTGTGTATGGTTTGATATTGTCCTGTTTCAGAGATCCTTTTGAATGGAGTGCATCCTGTGTAGATAGAATATCCTGTAATATTACAATAGCTTCTACAAGTGGCACTTAGGAATGGTCCTCAAACTAACTCTTCTGTATTTTGCTTGTGATACATGAGGGAGACAGCAAAAGGAAGTTTCTCCTCTGACATTGTTTTTGTTTGTACTGATCCTGGCAGTGTGGATGAAGAAGGAAGAGCAGAAGCTGGGAGGTTGGCAAGGAGTTTCCTTTCCTCTCCAGGTTTCTTGTGTAAAAATGGACTTTAGGGTATGTCTTTTCAGTTATTGTAGAATCAGTGTCATTAGAGATACCCTTTTCAGAGTTGAATATGAGGTCCACAGAGTCCCTATTCAGTGACATCCTGATTATGTTTTCTGAGAAACCAGAATCCTGGTTCTATTAGAATTTTTCTCCAAGAATCTAGATGATGACATTTCTAACCTTGGACATTTACTCTCTCAGCCCTGGGTTATCATCTGCTTCCTGCCATTTAATAATTTATGAGACCTCAGCATTTCTTGTTTGCCTTTTTAGCTTTCTAATAAGATGTTAACAATTACTCACATTAAAGGCTTTCTGTTACTCTAACTTATGTGGCTTCTATTTCTTTACTGGATTTCAACTTACAAGAATAAAATTGAATCATTGGTTAATTAAAGTGCCTCCAAAACAGACAAGGCTATATTTCAACTTCTAAAAGAGCCTTTAGAGTGATGGGAGGGAATAAGTTAAGTGGTTTTCTGATGTCATTCCCAGAGGCACAAATTTCAACTCTTTGGTAAAACCTTTTTCTCCATAGTGATCTCACCCTTAACTCTCATTCTCATGGACTTGAATTGTCTTGCTCTTCATCTCAGAGAAGTCAGAGACAGGAGCAGTATTCTTCATAATGAAGCCACTAGTGACAGAAGTGATAACGAAATCACAGGACTTCTTCCAAAGTATCCGTGTGAGTGCTGAATGTCTGTTTGAACATTTCTTCTTCTAAAACAGTTCTTGCCAGAGTTATGTGGTCTACGAACTGACACAGAGAATTATCAAACTATAATATTTTCTCAAGTATTAGTTCCCTCATTCACAAAATTATATATATATGTATATATGTATATATACACATATATATGTGTGCAAGTGTGTTAGAACAGATTGTGAAAGGGAGGATAAAGACTTATTATTAAAATTTTGTTGATTGTATATATTCTCCTTACCACAATTGTAAGATGTATACTATCATTTAATATTTATTGCCATTCAAACAAGCATAGATGTATATATTTTCTCTTCTTCTCTAGCAAGAATTTCTATGGAAATCTAATTTCTGAAAAATCAGGGTCTGTGATTTCATTTCTTTCAGTTACCCTTGCATAATATTATCTGCACCATCAAATAAAAATAATGTCATGAGTACGGCACCATTAACACAAAAACTTCAGGGGTCTTTAAAAATTTATAAATAGCTTACAGGCAATGGCTAAATAAGAACATAAATATTTGAATCAGAATTTTAACAAAAATAATAAAATTAAAAATCTCTGGTCAAGCCTCAGTGAGACAAGATACACCTGACCCTCAAGATACTTGAGGCCCCAGGGAGTGGGGAGGTTTGGTAGGGTGGTGGTGGTGGGTAGAGATATCTTCTTGGAGATGGGAGGAGGAATCCTGGGATGGGGAGCAGTTGGAGGGCAGACCAGGAGAAAGATGAGGATTGGACTGTAAAAAAGGATTAACGAATAAAAATAAAAATAAATCTTTGTAGGATAAGCGCATAAAGTAAGTATTTTAGAAACATTAATTAAAATCATTAAAATACTATTTGCTGGTATCTTCATTAAAATATAGTAGTCATTATTTTCTTTTTGCAGTTGGGAAAACTGACCAAAGAATTGGTCACTTTAAAGGCCTTAAAACTCCTATTTTCCATAGCATTGTTACCTTGGATCTCCAACTTTGAGGAAAATGACTCTTTTTTTTCAACATTAGAAAATATAACAAGAACCATAGAATCTGAGGGTTTTTTTTTTTTTTGCTTGCTTTTGAATCTCTTCTAAACTGTGCTGCCATGTCTAGCCTCAATGGAAGATGTGCCTAATTTTACTGTGACTTGATATGCTGAGGCTGGTTGATACCATGGGAACCCTCTTCTTTTCTGAGGAGAAGAGGAAGAGTGGTAGGTGGTCAGGGGTGAGCTGAAAGACAGGGATTGGTTCCAGAGGCTGGAAGGGAGTCTGCAATCAGATAGAAACGAATAACTTCATAAAAATGAATAAATAGTATATGGATGCTCTGATCTCATGTATACATGTGTACCACTTGAGTATCTGGTGCTGGCAGATGCCAAGAGATGCAATCTGATCCCCTAGACTGGAGGTACAGACAGCTATGACTCTCCATGTGGATGCTAGAAACTGAACAAGTGACCTCTGTGAGAGCAACCAGTGCTTCTAACCACTGGGACATCCTTCCTGATCCTCAAATTCCTTTTAAGTTGCTTTTGAACATATATTTTGCTCCCTACCTCTTTCCAAGCATTAGGTGTTAGTGTCTGAAAAAAAAAAAAAGCTGTGATTATCCCAACTAGTGCAAAAGACTTCTCTGGAAATATCTAGAAACCTTCATTTTTTTTTAAGATTTATTTATTTGATGTATATAAGTAGCTGTCTTCAGACACACTAGAAGAAGGCATCAGATCCCATTACAGATGGTTGTGAGCCACCATGTGTTTGCTGGGAATTGAACACAGGGCCTCTTAGAAAAGAAGCCAGTACTTTTAACTTTTGAGCCATGTCTCCAGCCCAGAAGCCTTCATTTCTGAGACCAATTTTACCCTTTTTTTTTTTGGACATATAGTTATGAATGAAATTCTCATCAACAATGCACTAAATGCAGGGCAAATTTCTTCTATGTCTCACAGAAAACTAGATTTATTAAGGTATTGATAATTCTGAACCCGCCTGCAAATCACTTCTTATAGTTCCAGGCATCTAGTTGGGTGGGAGCCAAAACATTTTAAATTGCATGTCTTTTCCTGCCCGATATCAGAAATCTTTTGCTGCTGCTGTGACTGCTACTGCTGTTGTTGCCACCACTGCTTCTGCTGCTGCTGCTGGTGGTGATGGTGGTCGTGATACTTCTGTTGCTGGTGCTGTTATGACTGTTGCTGCTGCTGCTATTCCTGCTGGTGCTGCTGTTGTTGCTGCTGTTGTTGCTGTTGTTGTTGATGATGCTGGTGATGTTGGTAGTGCTGATGTTGTTATTGCTGCTGCAGCTACCGCTGTTGTTGTTGCTCTTGTCATCTACATTCCTTTCTTTCTCCACTTTCAGGGGTTCCTGAACCCAGTAAGCATCACTCCCCACGGCTGTCTTGGCTTCCACACACAGATATGCTTTTCTCTGGCTGCTCACTCTGACTATTGGCAGACAGAAAATGAACAGGCTGCAAAATCAACCCATTAGTGTCAACCTAATCCCCTGTAATGGGATCCACCCTGGCCAAGACTAGGCACCAGTTCCTTTTTCCCTTCCTCATGTGTCCTGCCTCTTCACCCAGCACAATATCAAGTGGTTAATGGAAGGGAGGATAGCACTGTGTTTGCCGCCACCTTTTGAAGAAAACCAGAACGATGCCATTGGGAGGTTGAAGTTACATATTAAAAGACTGGGAAATGAAAAGTATTTTTTATAGGAAAAGGGATAATATAGAGGTTTAGTCACATATCTTTTGAACTATTCATATTTTAGAAAAATACATTTTGAATTATGCTTATCATTGTACAGTACTAAAATTTTGAAAATGCTGTAAGCAGTTCCAGCAGGAGTGTGTATTCTTATTCACAATGGGAAAAAGAAGAGGGGGAGAGAAGAAATGATCTTGAACTTCTCCTGGTCCTCCTGAAACTTCCTCAGAACTACGGTGATTGCAGGCATGAGCAACCACAGGCGGGATTTTAGTTGAACTTGACCTCAAACCTAGGTTTTGGTGAATGCTTTACAAGCACTCTACAAACTGAGTTACAGCTCCAGGCCAGAAAGGTATTAATGGTAGTGGGAGGAGCAAGCTTTGAGACTAACAAGAGAATGTTTCTAAATTAAATACATGGAAATCTGTTGGTAGCTAAAGAATGATGCTTTGTGAATATTAAATTATATTTAACTCCAACTGTGATGAACTAATGTATAATCTTCAAGGGTTCCTCCTAGTGACTCCTGTCCTCAAGCTAGATCTCATGTGACCTTGGAATAGTAACAATACAAACTATATGAAAATCTAAAGCAAACCTTGCATTGCAGGATTTTGTTTCTGCCTAACTCCTTATACAGTCATCTGTTCACACACCTTCTTCAGTTTTACGAGCAGCTGCAATCTACCGCTTTAATTCTTTCCATAAGAGATTACTCTCCCTTTAGAATTTTATTTTACTTTACTTTATTTTTAGAGAATTTAATGATATTTGCTTAAAATTTCAGGGCCACATCCGGATACTTTGCAGAGGAAAGACTTTTAATTAGAGAAAGGAGAGAACATTAGGTAGGCCAATACTGTTGTGCTAGGAAGTAAGTCAGACCCTTATATTCAAAGCAGGATATAAGGCGAAGCCATCACTGGTCTCCATCTCCCTTCCACCCTGTACCTGCAGGCACTCAAAGGTGAAACAGGAGACATTTCCATTTTATTGGGGAACACACTCAGTACAAATGTCTAAGGGATGTTTAGTAATTCTATTTGTTAGATTACACCTTGATATCAGTTACATAAACTGTGATTTCACCCATTTAGATGTGTTGAAGGCAGAGAATGTGAAGCATATTTATTTATTTATTTATTTATTTATTTATTTATTTATTTATTTATCCGACAATGCTGCCTTTCTTTCCAGATGTGGGTATGAAAAATGTGAGCACTGTGTATAAGATTTTGGTATAGACTCATTTCCAACGTCACCAGCCATTTCATCTTGTAAAAATGCCACCCAGTCCATCTGGAATTCAGTTTCGTGGTAAGAGTTATGCCAATGGATCTTGGGTGTCTGAGTCAGAATAGATTTCATCTCCCTCTGCCTTCGAAGAAACGCCAACCCAAACATGGTGAGTAGTAAGATAATTTGGGCAAGAACTTACATCTTAGCAAGGAACATTAGAGTTCCAAACTCAGGACTTAAAATTGACTATTTCTTGGTAGCATTTCACCTTGTCAGTGGCCCCCTCCACAGTTTCTTTTACCTCAAAAGAGAAGAGAAGGGGACAGCTGTTGTTTGGACTGAAAGAATACAATTGCACTACATACAACTTCTCCAGTTCTCTTAGACAAACAAACACACACACACTCACACACTCACACACAGCAGCATCTATTATCAAATTTATTCTTATATAAATTTCAGAGGCTTTTAGTTGGAAACGTCCTCTAAAATTTTAACTTAATTAGCATTGATTAATTAAAATGTTTAAGATGTTAAAGTTCATATATTATTCTTCCTTCTAACCCTCTGCTGACATTTGTTTTCTACCTTTTATGATGTCAAGTTGGTCCTATGCTACTGAAGAGTTGCCTCAAGACTGAATGACTAAATAGCTTTAGACCTTCAAGTTTACTCTTATAAGTTACTAGTGTTCAAAATTGTCAGCTGTTTGGTTTAAGTCTTTTTTTGGGGGGGGACAGGGTTTCTCTGTATAGCTCTAGCTGTCCTGGAACTTACTCTGTAGACCAGGCTGGCCTCAAACTCAGAAATCAGCCTGCCTCTGCCTCCCAAGTGTTGGGATTAATGGCGTGCGCCACCACTGCCTGGCTTGGTTTAAGTCTTTTATTTAATTTTTTTGTTTTGGCTGTGAGTTTGTTTATTGTATCTCATAAGTTCAGCACTAAATGAAGCTCCACTTCTTTCTTAAATCTGAGTCCAAACTCCACATAGTCTACCACTATCATTTTATAACTAGAATATCTTCCACTACAAGAATTCTCTCTCTCCCCCTTCCTCACTGGGGCCAGATCAGCAGCCTGGCCAATAGCCACCCAAATGCTGCATCCTGCATACTTCTTCAGTAACCAAGAATACAAGGGTACAGGAGATCCACAGTAACCAGGGACACAGATGGACTGCTCTAACCAGAGACACAAGAAGCCCACATAAACCAAAGATAGCATTGCCAGCTCTAACTCAGGTCATAGAGCTCTATTTGCTTCCATGGAGGCCAGTTCCAATAAGAGACACCTAGGCCAGTTAAGACCAGAGAGAACCATGTAGTCAGAGACAAATACAAGATCATAAGCAACAGAACCCAATGTGGCAACATCAGAACCAAGTTCTCCCACCATAGAAAGCCCTGGCTATGCTAACATGCAGGAGAAGCAAGATAATGACCTAAAGTCCCATCTCATGAAGAATATAGAAGCCTATAAGGAGGATATAAATAATTCCCTTAAAGAAATACAGGAAAACACAGGCTAAGAGGTAAGAGCCCTTAAAGAAGAAACAAATAATCCCTAAAAGAAATATAGGAAAATACAATCAAGCAAGTAAAGGAATTGAACACAACACTCCAAGAACTAAAAATAAGAATAGAAACAATAAAGAAAACACACAGAGAGACAACCCTGAATGGACAACTTAGGAAAGAGATCAGGAGCTACAGACACAAGCATCTCCAATAGAATACAAGAGAAGGAAGAGAGAATCTTGGGCATAGAAGATACCATAGGAAATAGTAATACACTAGTCAAAGAAAATACAAAGTGTAAAAAGGACCAGCAGAATGAATGGAAATATGCAACCTGTATGGGTGGATGGTGGACAGAACCCCTGGAATGTTCCAAAGACCTAGGAGGTGAGAGAATCTCAGGACTCATTGCGGGCAACCTTAGCCAAAATACCCAACACCAGGGAAAGAGAACTTGAAGAGTCTACTTACAGTAGATAGATAGGACCTCAAGGGGAGGGACAGGGTTACTAACCCACAGTTAAAAGTTCTGACCCAGAATTCTTCTTGTCTATAAGAACTGCAGGTAAAAATTGGAGAAGAGACTGAAGAAAAGTCAGTCCAATGACT
>JADRCD010159491.1:0-16143 GCA_019843815.1 Montemys delectorum | reverse complement strand
CCTGCTTCCTGATCTGCTTGAGTTCCAGTCCTGACTTCCTCTGGTGATAAACCACAATGTGAAAGTGTAAACTCAATAAACCCTTTCCTCCCCAACTTGCTTCTTGGTCATGATGTTTATACAAGAATAAAAACCCTGACTAAGACACTGAGTAAATGGATAGCACTAGAAAAGTTACTATTGGGTAAGGTGATTCATATCAAGAAAGACCAACATTACATGTACACTCTCCTCTGAAGCTCTTAGCTTCAAGACTTCAGTTATGTGTATATATTCTGGAGTAACTACTGAAACCAAGAAATTAAAACAGGCTATTGTCTGGTTGAAAGAGTTGAGGGATCAATAGAAAGGGGAATAGTATGGTACAGTAACTAGATGTGGAAAATGGGAACAGTAGTGGCTTTAATTAGGAAATAGAGTGGGAAATAAATACAAAAAAAGGATAGAGGTAGTTAAAATAACAGTAAGCACGTCTAAAAGTGTCGTAAGGAATCATCTTGCTATCCACCTAAAAATATCTGTAAGTCTATGTATGAAGACACATGTACTGCTTAAGTGAAGTTTTTCCATGTAGGTTGACAGTACTCCCTCCAAAGACCATGTAACAAAAACAGACATATCTCATAGACAGGAAATCCTAAAGTTCCTTCCTGAGCTTTGTGTTAGAATGAAACCCTAGTGTTATGCAGGAAAGCACACTCTGCTGTGATTACTGAAAGCATTTTGCCTGTACATTTTTAAAGGTATTTATTTTTA
Source organism: Montemys delectorum (assembly GCA_019843815.1). Lineage (NCBI taxonomy): Eukaryota > Metazoa > Chordata > Mammalia > Rodentia > Muridae > Montemys > Montemys delectorum. Next base: position 15,387 of record JADRCD010159491.1, on the reverse strand, counting down.
CTTGCTGTGGTTTGAACTCCATAAAAACATTCGCAGAGTTTGTCTCCAGGTGCTTTTTTGCTGCCATGTAAGCCATTGTTGAGTTGTCTCTGAGGGCTTGAGCTTTCATGATTCTCTTCATGTTTGCTATCCACCCATATGTGCTTGTGACAATACAGGATTTGGATGATACCAAATTGCTTTAACACAACCACCTTTTCAACCTTTTTCTCCAAAATATCTTTCATAATTTTGCAGTGGTTCTCAAATTTTGTCTTTTTCTCTTCCTGTTTCTTCTTTTCCTCTTCCTCTTCTGGAAGTTCCAGTCCTTCTTTAGTAACTGACACCAAGGTCTTGCCCTTAAATTCCTTCAGCTGTTTCAGGACAATACTCATTGATGGGCTCAATCATATAGATTACTTCTAAGCCTTGCTTTCCAAGACGTTCCACAGAGGCAGAGTTAGCAACCTGGTCCTTGGTCTCATCTGTGAATGAAGCTTTAAGGCAAAGGCAGAGGTTGACAAGAATAACAAGTCTGTGAAGGATCTGGTCATCTCGCTGTATGAAACTGCACTCCTGTCTTCTGGCTTCAGTCTGGAAGATCCTGAACCCATGCTAACAGAACCTACAGGATGATCAAGCTTGGCCTAGGTATTGATTAGGATGATCCAACTGTGGATGATACCAGTGCTGCTGTAACTGAAGAAATGCCAACCCTTGAAGGAAATGACAATGCATCACCCATGGAAGAAATAGACTAAGTTTCACCAGAAGTATGTGTTTGATGCTTACCTTCATTCCTTCTGATAATATATTTCTATGAGTTTTGCTTATTTTTGTTAACATTTAAAACATCTGTGTGGTATGAAAACTAAGGGGAAGTTAAAATATCTACATGTAATATACTATAAGTTTGACTCAAGAGGTTGATAGAACGTTTGTTGTGAGACATAGTGTAACCTACTGTTAATGTTAACTTTGTGGTCTGAAGTGTTTAGGTGTTGAGCTGGATTCCTTAGTAGATCAAATTAGGATAGTTTAAGTTTCATCTTAAAATTTTTTTCTGTTTCTGTAGTTAATTCTGCATGTACTAGTCTTAGAAGTAAAGAAGTTAAAACAATTTGACAGTGGAATTCCCCAAGTGGCTTGTTTTCCAAAGTACCAAAAACAAAACTCAAAGTTTCGCTAGATCTTGTAACTCAGCAAGGCTGGTGAATGGAAATAATAGTGCTGAATCACATTCTGCTTTAAAAGGTAAATACGGATGAGATTAAAAAAAAAATTCTCCGGGCCCTTCAATGATGGTACTGAGGCTGTGCTGCCACAGGCACTTTATAACCTAAGCAATCAATTGCATTTCATGTCTTACCACACTCTAAGTATGCCTTTCAACATCCCCTGTTTCATCTTTGAGCACTAGAAGGTAAACTTAATGAGGCACAGTTCAAGCTTCAGTGATTTGGCTATTGTTTATCACATGGGAGACACTCAAGATTTGTAAATATTGCTCTTCACACATAAATAGGCATCTTAGCACTGTAAGATAGATCTGAGGTATATATTAATCCATGATTGCAAGTGTGATAATTATATATAGTAGCATTACCCTCCCACATGTATTGATGACTTTATAGAATTTGCACTGGTTACAATTAACGGTTAAGCAATATTAGGAAGCATGTGAATGCATCTCCATACAAATATGGGTTAAGAATAAAACAAAATTGTGATAGCCAGGGTGAATATTTTTAAAAAGCATCATAACAAATTAAACATGTATCCTTACTTGAAACTATAACAGGGATGCTCTGGGTTGTCTCTGGGCCTGTTAAAATGATCCCCTTGAATAGAAAAAGTATTAACTCCCAGTGAAAACAGCAGGCCAATCCACAGGGAAAGCAAATGAAACAGCTCCATCCCAAAGGGATAGAAGGGACTCTAAAGATGTGAATGCATTAAATATCTTATGATTTTGTATTTTGATAGGTCCTCTAGTTCCTCCCTTTTTGCCCCATTATTCCTGTCTCAATCACCACTCCCAGGCCTTCTGACCATTTCTCTATGCAGTGTCTTCTGGGAACAAGTAGCCATTCTCTCAGGGAACCTTCCCTTGCTTTCCTATCTACTTTGATCCCTCTAGTGATCCTCAATATGAATAAGAATGTTGGCATCTTAAAGATAGATGTGAGCTAGCTATTAATAAAGGACTACATAAATAACAATTATGTATACTAGAAACAAGCTGCTTTCAATTTATTCTACAATGTAAGAATGGCTACCCCAGTATTACAAAGTTAGATAATGCATCCATGCATGTACACATGTTGAAAAGAAGAAAGTGTGATTACTAGGCTATTTTTTAAATCATTGTATCAAATAAAGCAAATACTCTTACTTGAGATTTTAAGTGAAATGAGAGAGTAACTGCATAAGGGAAAGTGAGGTTTGATGTGGTAATTTTTGTAGTCCTCTGTAATATATCAATAGTTACTATTGATGCTGTCTGTCAGACATTAATATTGACTAGAGCAATAAGCTAAAAACTAGAATTTTAATTTGACTCATATGCTTCTTGCTTCTGAGGTTCCTGGTATAAGGATCTATTATGAAAACACTAAAAACTGGAATCAAATATTATTGGTTAGATTAAGGATCTGTGGCCTGCATTTAACTTGGTGGAAGGTGTGCTATATACATTGTTTAAGGAATAGGGAGGTGTTAACTTTGCTCCTAGATATCAAGAGTCCAAGTGTTTACACATGGAAATCTAACATGAACTAAGGAAGAAAGTCCATCTTACATGTTAACAGAGAATTTAGACTTTGCATGCCCTAATCAGCATGCTGTTACCGGAGACATAGTATGTCAATTAATAATAATATATTGCAAGAAAATAATACAGTTTTATTATTACAAAGAAGAATAAAAAGGTAGATGGTTAGAAATCTGTAGTAGTAGGGGACAGGGAACCGGAGGGAAGCTACTAGAAAATCAGAGACTCCAAGGAAGCAAGGGGTCCCCAGGAACCAATAGGTAAGACATGAGCCCAAGTATCCAACAAAGGGGAAATAGAACCTGTAGAGACCACCTCCAGTAGATAGGCACGGCCCCAGTTGGGGGATGGGGCCACCCACCCAACTCAAAAGTTTTAACGTAGAATTGTTCCTATCTAAAGGAAATGATGGGGCAAAACATGGAGCAGAGACTGAAGGAAAGGCCATCCAGAGGCCACTCTACCTGGAGAATCCATCCTATCTATAGACACCAAACCCTGAAACTATTGCTGATGCCAAGAAGTGCTTGATGACAGGAGCCTGGTATATGTGTCCCCTGAGAGTCTCTGCTAGCACTTGACTAATACAGATGCAGATACTGACAGCCAACCATTGGACTGATCGCAGGGACACCAATGGGAAGAATTAGGGGAGGGACTGAAGGAGCTGAAGGGGATGGCAACCCTATCAACTAACAATATCAACTAACTGGAATCCCTGAGGTCCCAGTGACTAAACCATCAACCAAAGAATGTACATGGATGGGTCCATGGCTCTCGATACATTTGAAGCAGAGGACTGCCTTATCTGTCATCAGTGGAGTGGAGGCCCTTGGTTCTGTGTAGGCTTCATACCCCAGCATAGGAGGATGCTAAAGCAGTGAGTTAGGAGTGGGTGGGTGAGTGAGTTGGGGAGCACCCACATAGAGACAAAGGGAAAGAAGGATGGGATGGGGGTTTGCAGAGGAGAGATCAGAGAGGGGGACAACATTTGAAATGTAAATAAATAAAATAACCAATAAGAAGACTCTTTCAGCTGATTGTTGGGCCTCTTGGAAGGCAGCTTAAAGAGTCAGGTGCAGATACTTACACTCAACAAATGGACAGAAGCCTGAGACCTCTGCAATTGAATTAGGGAAAGGCTGAAAGAAGCTGAGGAAGATGGTGACCCCATAGGAAGACTAACAGTCTCAACTAACCTGCACCCCAGGGATCTCTCAGACACTGAGCCACCAACCAGGCAGCGTACACCGTACACCAGCTGATATGAGGCCCCAGGCACAAATACAGCAGAGGAGCTCCAGGTTTGTCCTCAGAGAGAGAAGATGCATCTAACCCTCAAAAGACTTAAGGCCCCAGGGGGTGGGGGTAGGATGGAGGTGTCAGGGCATCCTTGGAGACCAGGGTAGGATGGGAGGAGAGGGAGGAATGAGATGAGGAACAGTCAGAGTGCAGATTGGGAGGGGGATAAAGACTGGACTGTAATTTTAATATTTTATTATTAAAAAGGAAAGAATAGAAAAAAATTGAGACCAGATATGGAATATATCATGAATAATATCACATTTGGTGAAGAAAATACCGGAACATTACTATATACCTCAATAAGTTAATTACACAAGAAAACATGAAGAGTGAATGATTAAAATTTCTAGAAGAAAATTTAAGTGAAAAATAAAACTGCTCATTAGTTTCAAATTCCTCCTAATTTAAATTTGGGCAGAAGGAAATAAGACATAAAATTAAGTTTAAAATGTAAGTGCTTTTTGAGCTGTAAACAAATGAGAGTGGGATTAAAAGAAAGAGAAAATTAACTTGAACATATAATTTTAAAATAAAGTGTAGTCTATATTTAACAAATGTATTATAAATAGAAATGTATATCCCTTGAATATCATTAATTTTTATGTGTGAGTATGATTTCATAATTTTTCAATAAATATATATGATTCATAATCAATAGTAGTCAAATAGGTACAAAATATAATAAAGATAATACACTGCTTGTCAGAAGAATTTTTCATTTTTGATATTTATAGAAATACAGTAATAAAATAATATATAACTTTTATTGAAATAAAATATTAATAACTTACATAAAATTAATAAATGGATTCAAAAACATTTACATAATGAATCAAGTATATGGTAAAGTTTTACTCATGAGCTTTGCATTTTGATTTAAATAACCTCACAAAAAAAAGTTATCTATACCATATCTATCTTTTAACTTACAAAATAAGACACAATTTAAATGTCCATCAATATTGGACCATTTATGAAATATAAATGTATTATCACAGAAATTTTCTACAAATGAGAAATTTCCTTTACGATTCTATATATACAAGAATAGAAGCCTAGCACTATGTATTGAAGGATGCTTTCACTTTCACTTTCACTTTTGTTAATTCGTAATGACAAAGAAAAAATAAATATTCATCTTGTAATGCTATAGGTCAAAACCAGGACTTTGTATTTAAAGACAAGTGTTCTTCCAGTCTGGTATGTTCAAATAGGGTGTTACTAGAGAGTTCAACTGTCCTCTAGCTTGCAATCCTCTTTTTCCTGCCCATGAGCACTGGAATAATATATTTGTGCTGCCACACATGACTAGAAATGTCTAACTACAAGTAATAATAGTGATAAAATACATAATGAAAGACTTGTCTTTAGAAAATTAAATCACATTAGGAGAGCAATAACTTAGGTAGGTAATGTGCTGCTGGCATAAGAATTAATAAGTCTAATATTAATATTGTTTTGATTAAATAGATCTGATAAGATATGTAAGAAGACACACCTCTGATGAATTAGGGTAATGGTTTTGATTAGTCACCAAAAAATATGTAAAGAAATGTGACTATAGGCAAAATGAACTTTGATCTTAATCTTGCCGTATGCATCACAAAGCAGAATAATAAATCTGAAAATGAAATGAGAAGAAATTGAGGTGACTTCACATCTGTTTGAGGAATGAAGAAGTATTTACTAAATGTAAACACAGAGGAAGATATAAAACAAAATAATAGTCTAAGTACATGAAAATTTAAAGCACTGTGTACTGAGAAAACATAGTTTCAGAAATAGAAATATTCAAACATTGAAGTGGAAAAGTAGAAGGGAGGCGTTGTGTTCATGAGGTTCATACTTCATGGGTATCCTTTGAAGAAAGATGTTGAGGACTTATTCTAACGAAGGCGAACAGATAGGAGGCAGCTATGGTCTAATTAATTAAATCTGAGAGCACAGGCCAAAACAATCTTAGAGAATGGTGTTCTACAAAACACATACTACTGTGGAAACATTAGAAACTTAGACTATAAAAACATCATATAAAATTAACTAATTAGAATGTGCTCAGAAAATGAAATATTGTTTTGGAAACCTCATATTGCCAGATATGGTGATGCTTGACTTTAATCCTAGATCTCTGTACACAGAGAGGGGAAGACTTCTAACAGTTTGGGATTGTCTGGTAAGCTCCAGAACTACACAGTGAAATAGAGCAACTTTTTAAAAACTGTTGTTTAAGTGTAAGAAAAGAATCCAGGAATACCAAGCCTGTGACTTCAGAGTTCCAAGAAGAACAAAATGGAAACAAGACAGTGATTGAAAAGGAAAGATGCTATGATCTCAAACAAAATGTTTTAATAATTATGAGAAAAAGGAATGACTTAATATTTTTCCCAGCTCAAAGTACAGACAACTAAAAACCTCGAAGAAAAACATTCATGTCAAGAAAATACTGATATATAAGTGATATAGATACATATATATACATATATACACATATACACATACATATATATCATATATGTGTGCATATATATATATATATATATATATATATCCACAGTTCAGTAGACTGAAACAAATTCCTTTGGGTAACACTAGATTTGCAAATTAAAGACACATAGAGGAGGGGCAAGAAGATAGTTCAGTGAAGAATTCAGTAGATGTTTCCTAAACTATGTAAATATTTGAAGGTAATACAAATTAAGTTGTCAAATAAGAAAGACAGAGCCCCAACAAGACATCTTTTATCTTCACATGAATCCTCCACCTGTCAGAATGAATTGCATCTAGTAGAGTTGTTTGTAAAGCTACCCCATAAGGAACTCCAAACAATGAGATTGTTTCCAAAACTATTGGTCACACTTCAAAATTTACAGCAAGGCCATATTGCTTAAAGCAACTGTGCCATTCACTGAACTTGGAGTACTTGAGCTAGTATCTACCTAGAGCCTTCACTCCCCCCCCCCCAACACATACACAATGACTAATGTTTATGGTACTGGAGAGTATTCTGCATGCTACCACCAAATGAGAAAGGTAAACACCAACCCAGCCACTAACCCGATAGTGATGACTTGTCTGCAAGATATGCTAGACAAATATGGCACAACATTTGTGGGGGTAACAAACCATTAAGTAATTTGATTTAAGGACCATACACGAGATGAAATCCATCTCCAACACAACTCATGTTGCCAAGAAACTGAAAATAGGCCGTGGATCTACAATAAAACCAAGTACGACTGTTCTAAAAGAATATAATAACAAAATGACTCCTAATCACACTCTACTATCCTCATAGGTCAGTACAACGCTCACCCTTCAACAAAGAAGCTTCATCATTTAGGAGATTAGGAACAAATTCAGAGAAGCACAGCTGGACAGGGCAAAATATGGGAGATGTTGGAACATTCAGCCCTAAACAGGTTGTCTCCATCAAACCATTCCCCTCAAGGTTCAGGGAAATATACAGAGGAGGAGGTAGATGCATTGTAAGGGCCAGAGGTAATGAAGACACAAAAGAAACAAGGCCTTCTAGCACAAGAGGACTGACACAAGTATGAACTCACAGAGACTGTTTCAGGGTACACAGGACCTGCACATTATGGGCCACGTTGGGTCCCAGTGCCGAAAGGCCAAGAGGGAACAATGCCTCATCCTTAATTCAGAAGCTGTCTCCAATATTGAGAGGTTTGCAAGTAAAATAGTTTTCTCCACTTGGCTCTCACTGGAGATAAATAAAACACTTAGGGCAGGACCCATGTACAACAATAGATGGCCAAGAAAAAACAAGCACACTGGAAACTTTGGAGTGACGCTTTATCAGCCTTTGTTTTTTAACCTTTGTTTTTTAACCTTTGTTTTTTAACCTTTGTTTTTTAACATGATGCTTTCCGGGTTTGTGGGGTTTGGCACTTCTCTCTGTGTGTGAATGCATGTCTTCATTTATATGTGTTCTAAGCTTTTTCTTTGGCTCTTTGACTGGTGTTTGGTTTGTTGTTGTTGTTCTTGTTGTTCTTGTTTGTTTATTTTGTTTGATTTGTTTTTTTTTTGTCCTATTCCAGTACATCTACTTTTGTTTTATCGTACTTTATTTTATTAATGTTGTTGTTGTTATTATTATTATTATTATTATTATTCAGATTTCTGTTTGTTTTCTAAAGAGAGAGAAAAAGGGAGAAGATTAAGATCAGAGAGTAAATGGGGAGAATCTGGAAGGAGTAAAAAGATGGGAAGCCCTATTCAGAATATATTATTTAAAAAGGAATCTACTTTCAATACGTGAGATATAGGGAAAACTGCATCATCAATACAAGTATATCAGTTTTAAAAAAAGAAAGAAAATATGAAATCTTTACTTAAAAATAAGAAATATAGCATTCTTTATTTAATGATCAGGCAGAGGGTATGTTATTTATAAGATCTAAACTATAATTATCTATGTAGACATAGTTGTTGAATTAGCTTATTTTACAGCCTAATTTAACTTCCGTAATATCTTTTTTGTTAAAGTCAGTTTATACAGCCTGAAATCACTGACAAAGTATATTCAAGGACTCTGAAAGTCTTAGTTAGTTAAGTGTTTACAGATAATGAATTCACCATTTATATTCCTTCATAGATAGAAGACTCACAACATTCCTGAGCTCATGATCCCAAATAAATAGTTTTTAATAAATCAGCTCCACAGATATGTTTCTGTCTTTTTTTAGTCTGAATTACAACTACATAATTTCTTCACATACAGTAAACACACACATATGTTCTTAAGTTATTTTATTATAGTCCTAGTAATTTTACCGATGCCTATTCTAAGGAATTCATCAAGAAAAGCAAAGATAATAGAGTTTTTCTAATTTTAATCTAATTTTGGTGTATCTTAATTAAATCAGTTGAATGCACTGGTCACACATACACGCATGCTCATGCACACACATGCGCACACATAACTAGAATCTCACTGTATTGTCTTTTATTTTTAAATATTTCTATGGATCTAACTGCTATAGGCTCAGGCTAAGTGCACGAGCCTTAGATATTCATTTAGATCATGTCTCTCTGGAGAAAGCACTGTATTTACTGTATAGAATCACTTCTTCTTTACTAAAAAGGGCAAGGTGCTCACAACTGAAGGAACATGGTTGACTTGATTGCTAGAATGTGAAGACAATCCTTATATAGGAAGAAAGAGCACTGAACTAGAGGCTAGAGTTGCTGGGAAGGCTCTTAGGGTTTTGTTGTGGTATTATTGAGTTTTCCATTGTGAGAGTTTGACAAAACTAGATCTAGGTTTAGTACAAAATATCCAAGATAATGTATGAGTAAAACGTTCTAGAATCAAAATTTTATGAAACACATTATAATTTACACACATAATCAGTGATTTTAATCATAAAGGTGTCCAAAAATATTTCACTAGAATACAAAATCTGTTTAACTTTAAATCTGTTTATTACTGAATATTATTTATTTAATTCAGTTGCTTTCTTGTTATAAATTAAGTTGGAAAGTTATGTTTAATCTTCCAGGTTATCTCTAAATAACTATTTTATACCAACATTTCTGAATTCTGCAGTGTGTACTTCAGTGTAAACAGAAAAACTTTCTTATATTACAAATATATAATATTCTTACAGTGTAGGAAAATATTTATTTTTAGATGTTATTTTAGATGTTACTGCATTGGTCTTATTTCTTGACACTATGCTTGCATTTGCATAAAGAAAATTGGCAAGCCTGGTCATTAAGTATACAATAAGTAAATTTCAGTAGGTTATGATGTATCTAAATGGCATTAAATTATGTTAAAATAACATTTTCCTTTGCCAGGTTTGCTATAAGCTACTAAATATATCTTTGAAGATTTAATAAGTAACTTAAAATCAAAACTAAAGAATAATTCTTATGCTAGTGTGACTATGAATGTAAACCTATGGTAATTACTTTGAAGTCTTTAGTTAAAGAAAGAGTATATCTCTCCCCACCCAAAAAAGTGGTGGCAGTTGAGAAGGCTAATGGACACTGGAAACACATTGCCCATCCAAACTGATAGTATAGTTTGGGATGTCTGATGATTTAACTAATACTTTTCATACACAATTGATTTTGCAGAAGGTAAAAGGCTATTTTGCTAAATCATGGGCTCTTCATAAAGCACAATCCATACAAGTGGAATCAGAAGAGAAAGATTAATGTCTTTCAATGTCACTGCCTGAAACACATCTGAGGCTATTTACAATGCTGTCTAACAGCTTTCTGATCACATAATGAGTGAGTAGAGAAAATGTAGCCTTTAGAAGCTTCCTCTCTGGAGAAAGTTATATCTACAGCCAATTCTTGTCACCCATCCTCAAATTTTCTCTTGATAGACATACTCCCGAGGCTTCATTTTCAGTATTAGAAGAGATTGAACTCATTAGGCTATTTAACACTTGGAAATAGACAGCAACTTGGCACAGAAAAGAGCAACCACTGTTTCATATGCTATTAAATACAGTCACCTTTCAAGCTATCCAGAGTGAGATTTTTATTAAGTAAAAGACACATTACTGGCTCAAGGCCATTTACCATAAATGTTTCCTGGTCAAGATCAATTGATGTAGAACATCTTGACTAAAGCTATAGGAAACGTGAAATGAGGTGTAGATGCCAAGGGATATAAAAGACTACATAAATGTTTGGAATTAAAGGAAAATTATTTCTAAATCATGCTTTGTGCCTGACCTGGAAACTCTTTAAGTAAGGCACATAAAATGTATTACTGCTAAATTGAGAAACTTGAGTTTCTATGACAAAAGAACATGCAAATTGTTCTTCTCTCTAGTGACCTAAGTAGAATCCATGCAAAGCAAATCAATTTTTGCCTCAAGAGAGAATGTGCCTTTGTCTTCAAATCTGGGAACATGAAGCAATCAATATCACTTTAGATGTCCTTGTTTATCTTCATTATCTAAACTAAGTATTCTGAAAGTTAAACAATAGTAAAGGAGAAAAATTGAACATACTATATTGAAATTATACTGATACTAAAGGCTTACTTCTCTGGTTACTAAATAGATAAGAACCGTTATTTTTGGAAGATACTAGACATTTTTCTTGTTTTATTCACAGTCATAAAGTGCAGCTGTAGATTTTAATAAGAATGTCACAAAGGTAGAAATAACTGACTCAGGATAAATAGGAAAATAAAAATAATTCTTATTCCAAAGAAGCATAAAAGCACAAAAAATGTTTTGTTTTGTTTTGTTTTTTTGGTAATATTGTCTATTTCCTCTGTATCAGATATGGCCATTGACATCTTGAGTCAAAGCACCTGTGATCCTTGTGTGAGACCTTCATGACGTTAATATTCTTAAGGGTCTCTCATGGAAACATTGCTACAGATCAAAGCATTCATGAGATACCCACTAGGCTCCTTTTGTTTTCCCAAGGATATATGACAGGCAATCCACAGACTAGAGGAGACTCTTGCATAGTATGGCTGTCCATAAATTTCTTTGAAGATTTCTTGAATTTAAGGTAATTTTTAGTCACCCATTTTTCTGTAGGTAATTCCATAGAAACAGTGGCTCACCAAGGTTAACATGGTGGATGGAAGCCGTTTGTTATTTGTGGTGCCTTCTGTTATATGGAGCGCTAAGCCCTATTACAACTAGCTATTATTTTAGCACTGGTATATACAAAATCAAAGGTGAACAAGTATATTTTGTAGTAATAGCAATGCACTGTTCGATATATTAGAAATAATTTCTATTAAAATATATCTTTTAAAATAACAATAAAACAAAAATATTTGTATTTTTTCTTAACTTGGCTTAAATAAAGTTAATGAGTAATTTTTCTGAAAAAATAAATAGAAAATGATTTTTCATTTGATGTCTCTGAAGCCATCTATCACTTCCATCAATATATTGTTAAGTACTTTGACAAATAAAATGTTTTAGTTCCTTTTTTACTACTGTGATAAAACATTATGTCAAAGACAAACTATATTTAAAGAATTTAAGTGGGTCTTATGGCTTCATGGGTTTAGAGTCCATTAACATAGCATCAGGTAGTGTAGCAGTAGATAGATACTCTGGCATGATACTAGAGCACGTGATAAGAGCTAACATCTTGAGAAACATCATGACACTGAGAGAGATACTTAAAAAGACACTGTGATTGCTAAGTCTATTGAAGCCTAACAGCCTGGCCCCAGTAACTCATCTTCAAGGAGGCCATGACCCCAAAGCCTTCCCAAAGAATTCAACCAACTGTAGAATAGGCATTCAAACATGATTATATAAGATCCACTTTCATTTACACCACCACATCCCACTCTCTGGAGCCCAAAGGTACACAATCAGTTCATAATGCAAAGATTCGTTTAATCCAACCTAAATGTCCTCATAGTCTTTCATAGTCATTTCATAATTTAAAAGTCTAAATGTCTCTTCTGATACTCTGAATTATAACCTCTTATAAAGGCTAATAAGCAATTTTTCCAGCATACAGTGATACAGAAAATATATTCACCATTCTAAAATGAAAGAGTGGAGTAATATTCCATAAATACTGGTCAAAAGCAAGACTAAAATACAACAAGGCAAACTTCATATCCTGTAGCAACAAGTCTCAGATCAAAAGACTTATAAGACTACCATTTCATCTTTTCTCACTGCAGCATACTTCTTTCTCTGTAGCTAGATCTACTCACTGTCTGTAGCTCTCTTTAGCAGATGGCTCATGGCTCTGACATCTTCAGCATCTTGAAGTGTCAATACAATCTAGAACTTTACATTCACAGGTTCATTAGAAGTTCTCACCTACCTTCTAGAAAGATATTTCTTTACCACTTTCTTAGTGGTTTCCCTTAACTGTGAAGGAAGATTCTCCAACCCCTGTATTCACTTATGGCTCTAAAGCTATAACCACATAGATGACACTGCTAAGTTTGGTTGACCATTTGAGGTGGCACCTAGACCCCTTGAATAACATTTTTGAAACCTTCCTTTTGTTGTTGCTTTGAAGATAGAAAAAGTTCCTCTGGTCTTTTCTTTGTACAAGTTGGAAGTATGGTTCAGTAGGATTTTGCCATTTATTCCATTTCTTGGAAGAGGCCTCTTTCTAAATTTGTCATTTCTTTCATCACAACAAGTCTTACTTCCATTTCTTTGTGCCTTCTTTGCTTCAAAATATACACTTTGTATTTCTTTTTGCCTACTTGCTCTTTTTTCTTTTACATATTTTTTTTCAGAAGACCTACATAAGAGTGATTGCTGATAATCATGAAACAGAGTCTATATTAGGCTGTCTTGAAATATTCTCTGCCATGGAAATAAATCCAAATCTCTTTGACTCAGTCTCAGATTCTTGGTACAATAGCAAAAAGCAGCAATATTTTTCAAAACATTACAAGAGTATCTCTGGCCTAGTTGCTCATGCTGTTCCTTTCTGACAACTATTGAGCTGGACCTAAATTTTTCATGGCTTGTAAGATCCCAATAACATGGCCCATTAAATTCTGCATGCAATGTTCAACTTCTTTCCTAGGTCCAAGTCAAAAAAAATACTCTGCATTTCTCCAAAATGAATTATAATCAGGCTATATTTTTTTTAATTCCTTTTCAGAAGTTGGAAGATTGACTACATGAAGTCTTACCCTGAGGTCATCACTCTCTTAATCCATTTAGCAACTAGATTTTTAAAAATCTTTTTTACCTCTTTGAGAACCAGAATTAAACCCAATACATTTTCTGATGCTCCTTTTCTTCTCAAACTGTACATTTTTTATTTCTCCTTGACCCACAGATCAAATCACCTTCAGCAATACCTTCCATCCTCTTACTAGGATGGTTCAGTCAGCCCTGCTTAGAGCATCCAACTACTTTTCTACTCCAAAGTTCCAAAATTTTCTATATTCCTCTAATAAATAGCCTAGTCAGACTTGTCATAGGAATACCATAGTCTCTGGAATCAACTTCTGTTTTAGCATTTTTCTATTGCTATAAAGTTATAGCATGAAAAAAATCTAACTCTTATGAAAGAAAACATTTATTTGTGTCTTGCTTACAGTTTCAGAGGCTTATTCCATTATAACGATAGAAGGAAGTATGATGCCATGCAGGCAGATGCTGGAACTAGAGCTGAGAGTTACATCCTGATCTGTAGGATGAGAAAGGGAGAAAGCCTAGGCCTGACATTGGTTTCTAAAACCTTGAAGCCCACCCCTAGTGACTCACTTGCTCCAACAAGACCACATCTCCTAAACCTTCTAATCCTTTAAAATAGTGTCACAGCCTGGAGACTACACATTCAAATATGAGTCTATGATGAATATTCTTATTCAAAACACTGCACTATTAGAAATTAAAAGTATAAACACTTAAAGAATGTAAGAATGTGATAACAATGTTGAAGATTAAACAAAATCCAGTAATAACTGATAACTGTATATGTACCTTAGACTTTAATATAATTGAATAAATGTATCACAGGACAAGAAGGATAAAAAATGAGTTTAAGCTAGCTTCTATCTGATAGGACTTGAAATCTCTTAACTGTCTCAAAGAAATAATAACAGCACAACTGTCAGCTACTTTATTTATTTATTTATTTATTTAAGTCAAACAATGCTAATGTAATGGTAGCTATGACACTATTATATATGATATATATATATATACTGAACATGTGCTCAGTATAAAACACAAATATGTGATATGTATATGCATATTCTATGTGTTCCAGAAAATGAGATGAATCAGTTCTTCAACTATATAGTTTTCAGCAAATTGTAAGTTTAATAATGATGATTTTTCTATGTATTTTGTTAAGAAAATTTTTTACTAAAAAGATTTGATCAAAAGAGTTTTGCAATGATACAGACATGCTTATTCCACATCTTCCTATTAAATATTATGTGAAGATTTCATGTACAACCTAATTTTAAAAGACATGAGTAAAAATAAAAATCAAATAAAATTGCTCCTAAACAAGAATGTAGACACATTTTTAGAAGCTATTATGACATATTTCTTGTGGTTGGAATTCAAACTCCATCTGAACTCTAGCAAAATCATTGACATGGACAGATTGAGTGAAGTCAATTTCCCACAGCTAGTATGAACTTCCAGAAGGGCATGCAGCTGTATACTCCATGATGTACTAGGGTCTTGCATATCCCCCAGACTGTTTTCAAATTTACCTGCATCCTTCTTTTTTCAACCACAACTATAGTCCACTCTACACTGGTAAAAGATCTAGCTATGCACCTAAGTATAAAGTAGGCTACTTAATTCAGTAATTTAAATGAACCATATTCAGTGTGAATAGATTGGTAGATACATAAAAAG
>JADRCD010159489.1:0-18586 GCA_019843815.1 Montemys delectorum | reverse complement strand
CCCTGTGTCTGTCCTGGGACCTGGCTCATTGGCTAGCTGGTGTCAGGGTTCCACAGACCACCCAAGTCAGGTATGAGGGTCCCTGGAATGAGGATCCTCGAAGTTAGGTGGGTGAGGATTTAGCGGTGACAAACAGAAACAAACACAGAGGCAGTTTGATTCTGAGCGTATTTTGCAGCTCTTAAGCAGGGGATTTTATACATTAAAAAAAACCCAAACATTAACTCTTAGAAACTGTATCCAGTGAAACAATCGCAAATACCAACAAAAATCATTTGGCACAGTAAAACACAAAAATCATCCAAGCATTACGACTCTGAAACTGTGTATTCAGTCAATCACAAAGAGAACAGGTAACATCATTGTTAATACAAATCATCAAATA
Source organism: Montemys delectorum (assembly GCA_019843815.1). NCBI lineage: Eukaryota > Metazoa > Chordata > Mammalia > Rodentia > Muridae > Montemys > Montemys delectorum. The sequence continues at coordinate 18,201 of JADRCD010159489.1, read as the reverse complement.
TAACAATTCTAAAAGGATGTATTCAGTGGGGCAGTCGTCCAAGGCTAGTGACATATTTCCAAGAGCAGGTTAATAAATCTTTATGGTCAGGGCTCTTAATCACTGAGCTAACTCTCCAGCCCCATATGGTCAATTATTATTTAACATCTGATGCCTGATTTTCTTTTTATAAATCTTTAATGCATAAATTTAACCTATTTTAATTCTTTCTAATTAAGGCTTTTTTTTTTTTTTTTTTTTTTTTTTTTACCATATACCAAAACCTACCTCTGATGACACATGGGTAGGCAAATGAAATTTTATTGTTGGGAAAGTTTTTACCTGTCATAATAGTTTTGTAAATGATTTAAAAAGTAAAGCATTGGTTTCCCCATTTCAAGGGATAGTTTTATGCCCATTAATCTCGCTTAAGATCTTGGCCTAGGCTACCAGGAACATGTAAATAAGAAAAGGACTAAGAGGAAAAAATAAAACAGATAGATGACCATGAGAACCACAGCTCAATAAACTTTCTCTGGCAAAGAGTTCCACAACTGGTTCCAGGAGGCCTCCCCCTTTCGAGGTCCATCGCCTCGGTCTGTGGAACGCATCACACAGATCCTCCTGGAGAGGGTGTGGCATCAGGGTCTGTGTCTCCTCCTGGGAGCTGGCTCACTGCCCTGTAGGTATCAGGGCCTGTGTCCTGCCCATCTTGAGAGTTCTCTTGGCCGGCCTTGCTCATTGTAGCAACATGGTGCCCTAAGTTTCTGGTTTCATCTCTGTGGTGAGGCCAAGAGGAAGCAGGAAGAGGAATTCTGCACCAAGAAAGCCTCCATCTTCCCAGAAGCTCTCAAAGCAGACATCTGTAGCAGCTTTACTAACTCCCACTCTGGGAGAAGCTAAAGGGATAAAGACCAGAATGGCACAGTGGCTTATTCAATATGACCATTGTTGGCCAATGGCTGCTGGACTTCTCAAGCAGAACCAAGGGTTAACAAAACCATCTCCTCAAGGTGGAGATTCGGAAGGGCCTCATCCACTGTACCCAGGGATGTGAATTTCCTTTCGGGAGGGAGGCCAAAAGAGGCCTCTCAATTTCTCACATGTTTGTAAATTTTGTGAGAATTGGCTCTTGTCCCCCACACCCTCCCAATCACTTCCAGAGTCTGGACTTTGGGGAACATTATTTCAGAGTGGCAGCTCCTGATCAAACGAACACCTTGCCTGTTTCCTGCACACTGCGGACAGAAAGACATTGAGGCCTTCTTTCATCTGCAAAGCGTTTCGGAACTTCAAGAGGCCTGTTATAAACAAAGGGATCTCACAGGACGCGAAGAGAAGAATAAGAGATGACACTAGTTTACGTGCACAATGTAAGAGGACTCTCGAGGGATGCTTAGTATTAAAAATAATTCCACAGCGACACCCACAAATACAATTGCTATCACATTATTATGGATTTCAAGGCATCCTCAATTTGGCGATCAAAGGGCCAGTCGAGCCACACGTAGTTTTTTTTAAATCTAAAAAATATTTTCTCATTAAATAAATTCAAAACTTGTATTAAGTACATTTCATCTATAAAATGATGAAATGTTTATTGATATGATGATGGACTTGTGCCTAGCAGAGTAAATGGGGACAGAGTATCAGAATAGGAATTTTACTATTAATTATACTTAAGTTAAGAATTAAGGTGATCCCTTTTTTAAAAAGCTATTTGGAAATTATGAACAGACCTATGTGTCATATTTACTCTACTCTTCTTAAGCATTAAAATATTTTGAGTTGAGAAAACAGCATTTTTAAAAAATAGTCACTTTGAACAAAAAATAACTACTATTATGAAACAGTGATTTCTTATCTGGAAATATTAGGAGAAAGACTTAAGGTCATTTCACACAAGAATGCTGGAGGCTATCATATAAAACTTTGTTTTGTTTTAAGACAAGGTTTTTCTCTGTGTAGCCCTGACTGTCCAGGAACTCACTCTGTAGACCAGGATGTCCTTGAACTCACAGAGATCGGCCTGCCTCTACCTTCCATTTGCTGGGATTGATTAAAGGCGTGTACAGCCAATAAAACTTTTTTTTTTTTTTTTTTTTAAAGAAACCATTCCTCTGTTTCTCCTTTCCCTTTCATGATCCTGACTTATTGACTTGGAGCTGTCTGGTTTTCAATTGATTACTCCCTCCACCACCCCTCCCCCCTTCCCTCCCCCTCTTCACCCCCACCCCCATCCCCACCCCAAGAGAGGCCAGGGTTGTTCAAGCTTTGGCTTCCCTAGCTCTGTTTCTCTAGGTCCTGTGGGAAATCCAGTGAGAGGAGCATCTGTGGGCTGTTTAGAGAGAATACGAGGTGCAAAGAGAAAGAGCAAGAATAAACAGGGTGAGCCTTTCCCTTCTCCTGCAGACCTGTGGAGGTGTCGGGGTGGAGTTTGGGGAGTCTGAGGAAACCTCATGGGAAGTCCCGTCCTGTTGGAGGGGTTTTGGAGCAGCTTGTTGTCATCCAAAGCCTGAGCACTCTACTGTCAACCTGCCTTTCCCTCTACAGGGACCTCCTCGTGAGCAGGGAGGAGCCACCTAGGAGCCTAGGCTCCCACTCTAGACACAGGGCTCACCACTCCCTTACTTGTAAGCTCCTGGGAAGCTCCAGCATATCCGGAAGGTTCCTGGAGCATGGATTCAGGATTCAGCCACACCAGCTGCTTGTAGTATTTCTCTCCCTGCTTGAGATCAAAGGAGATGTGATCACACTGACTCGAGAGAAAGAAAAAAAATGAAGACGCTCTCCTCTCTGGAAGTGGAAAAGCAAGTAGCATTTGGATAGGCTGAGACGACGCCTGCCTAGTGAAGGGGCCCAAGGGACAGCTGGAGGGAGTGCTCACTGGAGGAGGCATTCTGTGGCATTGGAACGCCAGGGCAGAGTGTGAAGTCATTCTTGGCTAAAGAACCGGAGCAGGGAGAGAAATACTACAAGCAGCCAGGAAAACAGATAGATCCCCACATCCCACCCCCATTAAGCCTTTGTAGAGCTCTGCTGTAAGGGGTGGGGGTGGAGAGGAAGAAACCTGTGTGGGTTTGGGTGTGTGGATCTCCCAATGGTGCAAGGTTCTCCCATCTAGTTAGTTCTCAGTTGCATGCAGAACTGTGAGGTTTGTCACGCCTGCCTTTGGCTCTCCATCCACCGGAAGAAGGTGGAGCAGGGAGTGAGTACAGAGCAGGAATCATGGGTACTATGCTATGCAGAGAGGGAGGCAGTAGCCTTCTTACCAACAGCAGGCATGTGACTGCCAGAGAGCTACTGCCAAGAAGTCACACAGGGTGTGATGAGAAACTCCCGTAGGCAGTGAAGGGCAGATGTCAGGACGCAGAAACGGAGCAGGGGAGGCCCTCTGCCCTGCAGTGGCCAGTTGGATTAGACTGGATGGTTTTCAGCCTCCCAAAAGAGGTAGAAATGGTGTCTGGTAAGTTCCCCCCCCCCCCCCCCCCCGCACTCGTGTGCTGCTCATTTTCCACACACGCCACACGTAAGTGGGTTGCTGATTTCTGCTCCTGAGCTGAAAGGGCACAGAAACACAACCTATGCGCTTTGGCTATGGCTTTATTATGACACGAGAGATGACGGAGTTGAGCTTCCTTCTCTTCCTATTTAGTTTACCCAGAGTCTCCCTCTCTGCGGGAACCGCACACATTTAGTGAAGATCCTTCTTACACGCGTTTTGGAGACGACTCTGACTCTTTCCTTTCTTCCAGCTTTGGGTCACCGTAGTCCACGCTCCAGGCTGTAGCTAAGCCAAGGCAAGTTTTCAAAAACTATTAATTGCATTCATTGCTGTATTTAGATGCGGGTATTTTTTTTTAAAAAACAAACAAACAAACTTTTCAAATCACTCCTAATGTTGGCTTGGCCTGTAAGGGTTTAGCACAGTGTTGCTCCTCTTTCCCCAGGGTTGTAGAGTGCATACAGAAAAAAAAAGAAAGATCCGGGCCCTCTGACCCTTGCCCGCTTCCCGGTGTCACCTGTGTCTTGCTGCTCTTGCTCACAATGGCCCCTAGTCACACACACACTCCTGGAGCCCGTTGTGTCTGTGCTCTGCTGCCCTTAGAGCCTGGAGCAACTGGGCTCCTTCTGCCTCCGACATTTAATTCCCATCTCTGCAGGGCTGCTGTTGTCTTCTGAAATACATTGTCTTTTATTTTTGATGAACATGTTAATTGTACACATTAGTGGGTTCAGCGTCATATTTTCTGTATGTGCATGGTGTTTGTGAATCAAACCCACCCAGCTGTTCCTTTGTCCTGCCCTCCACCCCTTCCCAGCTCTAGACTAATCACTATTCTGCATTTAGACTGGATTTTTTTTTTTTTAACTTTCACATATGAGAGACAGAACACATGGTGCCTAAGCTTTCTGCATCTGTCCCTTTTTCACTTAACATACTGTCCACCGGTTCTCTCCACTTCACTGCAAATGGCTTTTTTGTTCTCCTTTTTTTCTTATTGGGCGACTATCATTGAATTCCATTGGGCGTGTATACTACGTTTTGTTTTGTTTTGTTTTGTTTGCTAATAGGCACCTGGGCTGGCTTCTTATCTTAGCTATTGTGAGAGGAATTGCAAAGAAAACAGGCGTGAAGCGATACCTTCCACACGTGATTTTGTTCCCCCTTGGATCTAGGGCAAGAAGTGGGAGGGCTGGAGCACACCCAGCCCTGCCCTTGGTTCTCGGAGGAAGCATCACTTTGTTCTTCATAAGGAGAACGGGGATGTATGTGAATTGCCCTTTCTCCACAGCCTCAGCCTCCAGTCCAGAACCTTGGGGAAACTCCTCTTATACACCCAGCTACGAATACTCAGGGCACACATGTCTCCCTCGCACCCCGTTATAGATCGCACAGGGCTCAGAACATCTGTACACTCCACCTCTACGCACACACTCCTTCTTTCCATCTAGAACACAAGTCTGGAGAACTCTTGAGACTTCTTCAAGGCCCTCTTCATGCTGCCCAAGAAGGGTGTCTTGTACATTGTTGATTCTTATTCAGGAATTGTTAAGCAATTGGAGACAAGGAGGGAACATTGAAATTCAGAGTACTTGTGAAAAGTTCTTGAAGGGAGAAATACACCTCTTAATTACAAACAACGGTGAGAGCCAAAAATATAGAGACAACAGTACATACGCATTCACGTTTGTCCAAGAGGGGACACTGGCCTGCCTCGTGCAGAAGGCACACAGAAATAAAGGTGTCATGTCAGGCAGTGGAATGTGTTTGAGGTCAGAGGTCAAAAAAGATAGTCATTGCATTATCAAGTAGTGTATGCCTATGATTACTATGTATACACATATTAAATTATATGTATATATACATGTATTTTATATATGTACATATTTATTGCCTAAGGGGATGAAGCATTGAAATTCTATGTGGTGCCGGGGAGAGCCAGGATAGCTATTTATCATCTTATTTCCAACCTTGACAAAATAAAGCAAATTACAATCTGCGAGTCATGAACATAATGAAAAAAGTCAGTTAGCCCCGTATATTTCGTTCTCATGCCGGTCCAGATGACTTTATTTCATTTATTCATTTTCTTTGCCTTCATTTTCACGAACTAGTTTGCTATTTTGACAGAGCAATCCCCTGAGTTACTCGGCCTAGGAATACTTTTCATTTACTTGACGTTTTATTTCCTCTCAGGAGTGGCCCTAATGGAACATGCATTTCTTTTCCTTGAATGAGGTGATGTATTTGAAGGTGGTTTGCAAAATACTGGAAGCTACCTAAATTCAAGGTAGACTGAATACCTTTAAAGGACATACAAGACATACGTTATGAACAGCGTTGTCTTAGTGACCCAGGTGTCAGAGAAGAAGCTGTTTCTGTGTCATGTCCCTTCTACAGCCAGGAGGTAAATACCTATGTCTATTCATGGTGAGAGCCAAGAACATAGAGACCACAGTACTCATGCATTCACATTTGTCCGAGAGGGGAAACTGGCCTGGCTGGAGCAGAAGGCACACGGAAGTAAAGGTGATGGGTGTCATATGTCAGGCAGTAGAATGTGTTTGAGGTCATCACTAAGTCTTAGAAAATTAAAAAACCCACATTGTTGATACGAATATTGGCCGAACAATCGGTCCTAGAGTACGTTCTTTGACGGATGATTTGAACACTGCTCGTTTGAAAGAGTGCATACTTCTCCTATCCCTGCTAGGTGACCCTCTGACTTCACAGAGCGAGCATCTCTGTGCAGAGTCAAGGACAGTGGCCATTTCTGTGAGCACACAGCAGCCAAGGTGTGGGGCTTAGGTTCTCTGGTTCACAGTAAAGCTGTCTGAGTAATGAGTTTAAGGGACACTGGGAAACTAGAGCTTCCTCCCTGGCCTCCACCAATAGCTGAGAGAGTCTCGGCTGGCCTCCACCAATAGCTGAGAGAGTCTCGGCACCAAAGCCTAGAACTTCTACAGTCACTGCTGCTTTCCAAATAAACTTTTAAGGTGATACTTTTTTTTTTTTAAAATCAGTTTTATAGATACCATACGAGAAATGAGTTCCTCCAGGGATATCGGGGTCCTCCACCAGGCATAAACACAAGGAGGAGTCTGGTTCGGAGGTGAAGGCTAGATAAGGGTAGCAGTAGTTGGTCTAGTTTTGAATTCCGGCTTGCGTGGAATTTTAGCTAGGCTAGCAACAGTGTGGCAGTGGAACAGTGTGAGGCTTGAGGAAACACAGGAGTGGGGACCCAGGAGGGAATTCTCTAGGGAACAGACAGAACAGGGGAAGAAAGCCTGGTTGCCTGGAGTGGATGAAAGGCAAGTTGAACTTCTCAGAGACAAGGGAGACCAAGAGCCCCCGGCTCTGGGAACCTACCTAATCCCTTACATACACTAAGACTTGGAATGCAATCAGGAGCTTTAGGCGCAACACTCATGCTCATCCCATTTTATGGCCGAGGACACAAAGATGGAGGAACCCTAAGACATCAAGTGGTGGATCCAGGAAAAAGTCTATCTATTAAATCCCCAATTTTATGAGTGTGTGTGTGTGTGTGTGTGTGTGTGTGTGTGTATCCCAAAGACATGATATGGTTTATGCACTTATATATTTAATTTGAAAATTTTTAAACACATATGTAAAATAAAATTAGCCTTAATTTTACCCTGTAAAAATAACATAATAAAGTGCTTCAGACAATTCTGACATGTAAAGAAACCACTTGGTGTGTGTGTGTGTGTGTGTGTGTGTGTATTCGTTCTTTATTCAGTGCATATATTCCTTTTTGTGTAGATATCACATAAACATGTTTTTCTCAGAAAACAATGCTATATAATTTCATATATACAGTGTAAGTATATAAATATTTATAAATGCGTATACACAGATAAAAATTTGTCCATATCGTCCCCAGCCAGGCCAATGTCCCCTCTTGGACAAATGTGAGTCCATATGTACTGTTGTCCAATTTGTAGGAGGTTATGTCAATTCACGATTTACCAGGGTATAACACAAAGATTCTGCTTATGTTTTGCACAACCTAGGTATAAAGTTTTAAAATCAATGCGATTCTGAAATGGTAGCTCATCTGCTTTACATATCTTGAGTTATTACTAAAGACAAACGTTTTTACATGTTTACTGACATTAACTCAAATGCATTTCTCAAATATGTTTATTCTCTTAACTTGTACACTGTCTTTGGTATGCTGTTTCTAGCTTCCGTGGGGAGGGGGGTGGAGAGTGTTTCAGATGGGAGGATGAAGGGCTGGACAGGGTGATTTTTAAAGTGGAGATAAATTTTCCTTTTCCCTCTTTTAAAAATATAAAATGACACGCTGAGTGTTAAAAAAAAAGTTGAAAACGTCATTAGTACATAATTACTTCTATTTTTCCAGTCTATCATCTCCGACATCTTTCTAGCCTGATATAACCCATTTCCAGTCTGCCCAGACACTTTACAGTTTTACAAAAACACTTCGTTTTAAGAACATTGACAATTAAAATGGAGAAGGATGGTAGAACTGGAGCCTGGGAGCTGGCTCAGCGGGTAAGTGGCACACACCTGGGAAACTGAGCTTTATCCACAGAACTTTTGGAATGAGGCTGGGTGTGGTGCTGTGGGGTCCAGTTCTGGGGAGGCAGAAACAGGCAGTCCCTCAGAGATCAGTGGCCAGCCAGTCTAACTAGATCAGTGAGCCCCATGCCAGTGAGAGACCCTGTCCCCAAGAAACAAGGTGGGGAGGCCCGAGGTTCTCCTCTGGCCTTCACACACACTTGCAACACAGCAGTGAACCTTGAATATCGTCTCTGTTTCTTTCAGAAAACTCAGACTACAATAGTTTTATAAGGAAATTCAGAGCCTTGGAATTTTGCTTTCTTTTGATTCAGAAAATTCTAAATGTGTTTTCTCTCAGGACGTGGCAGAAAGCTCCTGCATTAAATCAGGATTTTGTGTTATAAATGGATGTGGACTCTCAACTATTTTACCCATTTGAATTCTGATGGTCTGCTAGACATATGCCTGGAGGGTCTTTCAAAGAGTGGGTATTATAAATCAAATAAAAATTCCACTTCTCTGCATTAGAACTATTATCCCTGATCCATTAGGCAGAATCCCCCAAATCTTCATTTTTTTTAACCAGATGCGGTTTTATTAAGCACTGTATGTTTTTAAAACCCAACTCTGCATTCATTGTAATTCAAGGTTGCGTGAAAGCCCCCATTCATAAATCACTTGTTATGTGCTCCTGCTTTCTAACACCAGCCTGACCTTTTGTTATATCTCACTGTCACAACATTCCAATCTGGTTTGATTCGATTTCATTCCACATGTGTGCACCCTCCAAGCCTACAGACTAGCAGAAATAATTGACTGCATCTGAGTGGCTTTCTTTTCAAACACCTGTACTCATTAACACCTCCAGTACATGAGCAATTCTTGGCAATTGGGCTCCTCCCGAAGACCTTCTTTTCAGAGGCACAGCAAACAAGATGTGGACTGTGGACATGGCTTCTCGAAAATGTGTGGATGATGGAAGCTTTTGTGGATCAGCCAAGCATTCCAAAGGATCCCATTTTGAGCCAGCTCAGACGTAACACAGGCTGCACAACATGGAAACTCTCTTGTTGTCTGAAACAAAAGTGATCCCGTGCTACATCCCACATAGATGAGATACTTACATTGATTATCTTTCGTTTTACAAAGAGATAAATCTTTTCCAGGGGACAAATCACACCTAACAAATCAATTGTCAATCAAAGGGACACCATACCATATGTGTTGGTGAGATGACACCATGATACATATAAAAACTCTAATCTTCACGCAACAGAGACATATCCAGTGAGTGATATCACACATGCACACACACACATATATATACACATATATACATATATTTAGATAAAATTATATGGATATTATATAATATATAGTGAAAGACCAACAGATGTCTCTGTTATCAGATACTTGAAACACAAATGATACATTTAAGCTGACAATTGTTTTCTTCTTTCTGGTTTGATTTCTTCCTATTTTTATATACAGAAGACTAGAGATAGGCACGGGAAGACAATGGTGGCCAATTTAAGCCATTCTAAAGGCAAGATTAGGAATTAACTTTGGAGTAGGGACCCATTTCATGTAGAAAAACTACATCTCAATACAAATTACATGTGGAAAGAAATCTTGGACTGAGCAGATAAACCTGGCAGTGAGTAAACCACTCGCCAGGAAATCGTGAGGACCAGAGTTAAAGCCCTGTAATCCATGTAAACGCCAGATGGGTCTGGTGGCTGCCTGCCTGTCATCCGAGGGTGGAGTGCATGGAGACGTGGAATGCTGTAAAGTAAGCTGGTGACCCACACTAGCAAAAAGAATGAGTGACCTGCTTTAGTGTGTAAGGTGGAGAAAGAGACCCAATGTCAACCATAGTCTTCCAAACAGGAATGCTCCTCATCCCTCACCCAGCCAGCACACCATTCAAACACACCTAGGCAAAAATAAATAAATTCATCCCTCACCCAGCACATCATTCAAACACGCCCAGGAAAAAGTAAATAAATTCATCCCTCACCCAGCACACCATTCAAACACGCCTAGGCAAAAATAAATAAATTCATCCCTCACCCAGCACACCATTCAAACACGCCTAGGCAAAAATAAATAAATTCATAAAAACAGGTCTTGCATATCTTGTACAATATGTAGTATAATCATCTTCTCCTTGTCCATTCTTTGGCAATAGTCATGATATTCATTAATAGAGAAATGCCCTTGCTTGTTCCTAAGGGCATATGAGACAGTTTTTGAAAAGAAATGGAACCCCTAGCTGCTAATGAAATATTTACTCTCCTAAAGGACTTTTCTACCATTCAATTTTTTTTTTTTTGAGAAAAACTTAATTTCCCTTTCAATAGCTCTGATAGGGGCATAGTATCAGGTTTCATTATTTTCTTTATCTGCAATTTCCCTATGAAGAGGAGAAACAACTTAGTAACCAATTCTTTTAAAACAAAAAGCGGGATGATACATTTCGTAGTTTGTAATGCTGCCATACATTAGAGGCAGAGGGGAAAAAGGCACTTGCTTTTGCCCGTCTGAGAAAGACATTTAATATCTTCGAGGAGAAAAACTCTAATGAACCCCGAGTTTCAGCAGGAAAATTGGATGTGGTCTCATTGTGTAGATAGGTGGTGAGAACCCAGATTCGTTATACAAATTACTCAATATTTTCTCTGTGACAGGGATCTATAACAAAGGGTCTGGTGCAGTGTTTGGTGTGCATCATGTGTCTTCTTTATGTGCATAAGGACAGAATAAAGTTCGTGGGGGACTACTGAGCATCACCCCAAATGCTGTGGACCGAGCAAACAGAGAACGCATACTCAGAGAATGGTGTGGCTGGTTAGAAGTGATGTAACAGATTAGAAATTCATGGCACCTCAGAGGATGGCGTGACAGGCTAGAAGTGCATTTTGCTTCTGAGGGCTCCTTCTGTCCATTGATGCTATGAGACACCAACACAGCCTTGACTCTCCATTTGAAAGATTGAAGAACTAGAAATTGCTCCTGAACTTTTACATAAAAGTCCATGAATAATACAGAAATATATACATTCCCTACTTTGCTGACTATTTGATTTAATTGCTTCAATGAATCCTCTTATACGTCAGGATTAAGCTTGACAAGACTACCGCCATTTTAGTCTTAACTCATATCTTTCCAGTGACCCAGCACTCATTCCAAGTCCTACAGGAAAAACAGTCATTAAGACAGTTATCTGAACATTTCGTGCTGACCACTGATGACTGAACTGCTTCTTAACTGATATTTGACATCTTATTATATAATGTTTTAGAAAGCCATATTGTAGTAGATGACAGGTTATCTACATCTAGGTAGGATTCTCCTGTCTCCCTGCTACCCAACACAAACCTCTGTCTAAGTCCCACATTATTTACTTTTCTTGTTGCTTCAAGAAATAACTTGGCAAGAAGCAATAAAAGCAGAGTTTATTTTGGCTCACAGTTTACAAAGGATGCAGTGTGAGGTAGCCGGCTGGTCCTATTGCATCCAGTCAGGAAGCAGAAAGGGCACATGGATTGGAGCTGGTCTATGCAACTTTAAGGCCTGTCCATGGTAACTCACTTCTTCTATAAGAGCTCTACCTCCTAAAGGTTCCACAGCCTTCCAGAAACATCAGCCACAGCCAGGACAAAGCGTTCAAACCTGTGAGCTCATGGGGGACACTTTACCTCTCAGCCATAGCTGTCACTAACAGACTGCAAGTCTGGGGCAAGGCTGGCCAAGCCCTGTGCCCTCCTCTTCCTCACAGACTGCAAGTGTGCTGTCCTAGCCCTGTGTCCTCTTTCTTGAGGCTCTTGGCACCTTCTTCTTTGGTGGTGACTCTCAGACACTGGTTTAACTGATCGCCGAATACCAGGTACAAAGAATGACCCATGTAACACCACGAGAAACATAGAGCTCAGAGCCAATTAAAATCATGTGAAGAATGCCATGTGAATGTAGAGCTATGATAAACTGTTGAAAGTGGGGTAAAAAGCCGGGCGGTGGTGGTGCACGCCTTTAATCCCAGCACTTGGGAGGCAGAGGCAGGTGGATTTCTGTGTTCGAGGCCAGCCTGGTCTACAGAGTGAGTTCCAGGACAGCCAGGGCTATACAGGGAAACCCTGTCTCGAAGAAACACACCAAAAGTTCTATGGAAACAACAGCAATTTAGTCATTCTTGTAGACAATGTTTACTCCATGTTCTGTTTCATTTCTTAGACTACTTATTACCGTTTGACATAATATATTTACTCATCGATTAGCAAATTCTTAAATACTATCCACCTCCCTTTCTCAAAAACATAAAGCAGATTTAGAACAGGAACTCTTTGGCTCTGTTCATAGCAGAAAGCTGAGTGCCCAGGGCAGATGGTGACAGGTAGACATGGATAAAACAGTGTTTGTGGAGTGAATGGACAGATGCCAGCCATGTGCTAGCTTCTGTCTTAGAGGCTAGGAGAGCAATGAGGTGGGTCCAACCATGTGCCGCTTATGTTCACAGGGAGGTGGCTGTTCTACAATCTATGCACTTCTCACGCTCATGAGAACTGTGGACATAGCCTTGGGGGGTGGTGGTGGTGGTGGAAATGTCACAGAGAGTGAAAACAGATGTTTCTCAAGGAGGGAGGTGACCTTTGAAATACAATCTGGTCCTTGAGAAGGAGGAAACCATGTGAGGGGAGAGGATACTCATGGCTGCAATGTGGCCCTCAGGATGGAGGTATTGAATCCTAATGGCAGATGTGACTGGGGGCTGTACAAGGTGATGATCCACAAAGGACACCCTCCTTGTAAGCAGGACTGCAGCCCTTGAAGAAGAGGCTCTCTAATCCTCCCACCTTTGTAAATGATGAGGGTGTAAGACCCCGTCGAGCCTTAGCTTACCGCTCACACTTTCCAAGCACAGGAGTCTCAAGGTCTGATTCCTGCTTGATTCAGCACATGTGCACAGTTGCTGTACCATCTGCAGTTACCATCGAAAGGTGCTTTGCAGATTGAGGTCCCCAGTGTCCTCCTTGAGGCGTCTACTCCAGAGGAGTGGGATGAACAAGACCGCTGCCTGGGATGATGCTGGAGTGCCAGACTGGTGGTAAGCACTTCAATCCAGATTCCTCTCAGAGGAAGAGACTTGAGGGTAGACTCCAGAAGGAGACTGAAAAACTGAGCCATCGAGTCAGGACGGAGTGACATTTTTTTAGGTGGTAAACGATTTCTCTGGAAACTCAAGTCAAAGGGTGAGTGAGCAGGATTGACCTGCAGGTTACCTCTTTCAGGGAACTGAAATCTCCACACTGAAGCCGAGAGCGGAAATGAAGAAGCAAAAGGGGCTATAACTGGTGCTGGAGGCTGATAAGAGAGCGCTTTGCAAAGGGTAGAGCTTCCAGATACGAGGGAAATTGGTAGCACAGTGTCTGTGCCAAAGCTGCCCGCTCTGCTCCCTTAAGATAGAAAAGGCATGCAGACTCAGCCAGTGACAGCATGCACACAGTGCAGTAACATGCTGCATTTCATATATTTTAACTGCCTGTTTAACTCCCTACTTCTATGTGATGACCTACCAGCAGGATTAGGAATACTGAATAAACCAGAGGGGGGAAAAAAGTAAAGAGTCTAAGTTTGATTGATAATTTGAGTCTATTTGATTCAAATTAATGAGAACACAACTATAAATACGACTACAAGTTTCTAGAGAGAAACAGTTATTTGAAACAGGGGAAGAAAGTCCCTTTCTTAAGATAGCTGGCTGAATCCATTGAACTAAGTACAGGCTCCCCAATGAAGGAGTTAGAGAAAGGACCCATGGAGCTGAAGGGTTTGCAGCCCCTTAGGACGAACAACAATATGAACTAACTAGTACCCTCAGAGCTCCCAGGGACTGAACCACCAACCAAGGACTATACATGGTGGGACTGATTGTTCTGGCAGCATGTGTATAGTAGAGGATTGCAAAGTCGATCATCAATGGGAGGAGAGGCCCTTGGCCCTGTGAAGGTTCTGTGCCCCAGTGTAGGGGAATGCCAGGGCCAGTAAGTGGGAGAGGGTGGGGTGGCAAGCATGGGGAGGGGGGAGGCAACAGGGGTTTGCTCTTGTTGTTTTTGTTTGTTTGTTTGTTTGTTTTTTGGAGGGGAAACTGGGAAAGGAGAAATTATGTGACATGTAAATAAAGAAAATATCTAATAAAAAAAAAGATAGCTGGCTGAAAATGGCTGGCTTTGGCTTAGAAGGTGTTTGTTTGCATGTTTGCATTTGAATCCCAAAAGGTGTGGTCCGGAGATTCATTTCAAAAGAAGGAATCAGTGGGGCACAAATTGAACAGGTTCTGGGAAGCTGCAGCATTTGTCAGAATCAAAGCTGTGCTGGGAAGGATCATCCTCAGGGTGGGTCTCCTGGAAGGGTGACCATTTTTAAAGTATCCTTGTAAGATTATAGGAAGAATGGCATGAGAAATAAACACGTTTTGAAATGCCAATAAAGCTATAATTAAGCTCATTCATCTCCCCCTTTGAGCCATTTGAACTGTCGTCAAAGTCTAAAAGTATCCTTAAGGTCTTAGTCCTTCTTGAGGTCAGGGACCACAGTCAATGCATCTTCTGATTAGTGCTTAGCTCCCGTAAGTGCTCAGAGCCCCTTTGGGAATGAAATGACTAATGATCCAGCGAAGGAGAGAGTGACTGTGAGTGTGTATTAAGAGAAACATTTTGGGCAGAGGAGAACTTTGATTTATCTTTTAAGAGAGGTAGGTGGAAATCAGATGATGTGGGTGGGTGGATTGCAGCTACCAATATGTAAGACTTCCTCTGAAACCAATCGTTTGCAGGTGACTGAATGCCATTGATCGATTTGTTGATCCAGCAATGCACTGTGTTCTAGACTTCGAGCTAAACCGTAAGCACATGGTAAGCAATAAGACTCATGAACTCTCTACCCCTAGGAAGCTCATAATGGAATGAGGAAGATGCAGGACAACTAAGTGGGTAAGCAAATGGAAAGGGCGTAGAGGAAAGCCTGCTTGTACTCGGCTTCAAGTGACTGGGCAGAGCATTTGCAAGGAGGTCACAAAAGAAGGATGGCTCAGCCAGGCTCGTGGCATGAAAAGCTAAGCTGTGAGACAGGAAACACACTGCTCTTTGCGGAACCGAAAGGAGGATTTGTAGCCCAGTTCTGAGGCTTGTCTTTGAATAAAAATGAGACTCCCAAGCCGAAAGTGCTGGTATACTGTAATCCCGGCACCAAGGAGTTGGAGGCAGCATGAACACGAGTTCAAGGCCTGTCTGGGCTGCATTCTGAGACGGCTCTCAAAAACAATCAAACAAACAAACAAACAATAAAAGCAGGACATGGGGCATCTGAGTGAAGATCTCCTAGAATAAGAGGATAATCAACAACCTCAAAAGGGCAAAGTGTCCCTGGCGACAGACCTTTAGGGCACAATATGCATTTTAGAAGGGGAGACTTAGGAAGTCATAAGGAACTCAGTCAGCACTTGAGCTTTTGATCAGGATAGGCACAGTGAAGTGGGCACACAGGTTGTGATGACATCAATGAGGAAACCAGGGAAGGCTTTCCGAGAAGAAACCAGCCCAGGTAACATGGAACAGCTGCACTTCGTACATGTGCAAAGACCCTGAGATCTGCTTGGTCCTTTGTAGCTTTTCCTGGGGTGAGAAGGTTCAGGCTATTCTCACTGTCCCGTATCATGTAAACACAGCACACCCAACCATCTCCCGAGTTGTGTTGCCCCTGGGCCTCCCACAACACATACCTCATCCAGGAAGCCTAGGTCATTGCTGGTGAACTCTTCACTACCTCCCTCTCCTTTACTCTTTCTTTTCTCTTTCTACCTTTCGTTCTGTTGCCCTAAACACATAACCCTTTCAATTCAACTCCCCCTCCACCTCCCCAGGTGTGTACTGTGAAGAGCTGTTGCAAAAGGAGGAAACCCAAACTGCCAAGAGCAGGAAATCTGTGTGAACGAGGAGGTCAGATCAGGAAATGGGTGTAGCACACTTCACCGCCAAACCAAAGATACGGTTCAACAACCTGCTGCCAGTTTCCGGCTGTGGGGCCCAGCAGCCTCTAGGCTAGGAACTCCCATCATTCTCAGCATGTGTATGTCCTCTGACCAAATTTGGAATCAAAGGCATGACATGTTTGTGAAATATAAGAGTTGGGTGGAGAATTCGGTTCTCAAATCCAGTCCAGATCTTATCACGTTGTTATTAGAGAGGCACTCAGTGCTATCGAATGTAGACCAGGTCTATTAATGTAGACCTGGTAAAAGGTTCATGTATGTTTTTATTATAGAAGGTGGTCGTCCATAACTGCCCCTCACCTCTTGCTGGAAACACCTGTCTCAAAGGAACACCATCTTGACTCGTCTGTTTCCCAAGCTGATTATTTGGCATTAGTGCATGATCTACTTCAAGAGCCTGTCTCTCAGTTGGACTTAGGATCCAACCAACAAGAGGGAAAGCATGCTAATTACTCCGTGCTAGTGCAGTCACGGTTATTGTAAGAGAATGTAATGACTGACTCACTAAACCAGCATAATCCTTCAAACAGTCTATGCGCACTTATGCTTGTACCCATAGATGAGACGTTTCCCTCACCAAGGAACACCACTACAGACAACCAGAACTAACCAAAGTGCAAAGCTGCTTCGGAGTGCACCAAAGACACGCCCACACCTAAGGCTCAAGGAACTTTGCAGAAGAGGGCGTGGAAAGGATGTAAGACCCAGAGGGTCAGGGGGGCTTGCTTTGTGATAGTATATCTCCCAGTAATGTCTGAAGCTACACCCAGAAAGTTTCACCAACATGAGCTGAGCAAGGGCAGCACCAATGAACATACCCAAGTGGACAGTTCAGTAGGCTTCAACCCTACATAGAGAACTATAGGAAACCGAGGAGAGCTGGGAGCAGGAGAGGGGGGTCTGCCCCGGGGAAGAACACACCAATTGGTTGTTCAGTGCCCAATGGTCAGCCCTGTAAACATACACGAAAGTAACATTATAAAGACTGATAGGAATATATATGTATGCATGTATATGGAATATGTGTGTATACATGTACATGTATACGTGCAGTAACAGTGAACGAAGAGGCAGGACTTTGAAGGAGAGTGAGGAAGGGTCTACGGGCAGGCCTGGAGGGAGAAAAAGAATCAGAGAACTGTTGTAATTCTATTATAAATCTCGAAAATTAAAGAAAATGTAACTATTAAAAAAACTTATGCATTTCTTATCCCTCAGTCTCAGAGATGGCAACAGGGCAGGACAGTCATGGAGATGTGAGTGGCAGCCAGGGGACTATGTCTAGAAACATAGCCAATTCTGCCATGTCCCATCAGATAACACTGAGATTTCTGGTACCTAAAGATCACAGCACTGATATCAGAGCAGGGCCTCATTTCCATAATCACCGCTACGGGACCTTCTAGATGCCTGGGTAGGCAGATCTCCACAAATGTTCCCCAGGCCATGTCAGAACCCTTAAATGTGAGTGTTAAATTGGGCCCCTAATTAGGAAGAAAATTCATTTCTAACTCAATATTTTTAATCTGCTTAGACCATCAATCACTTTCCCTAATAAAAATTGTGTAATTATTATCTTAAATCAGTGAATCGCTTGACCTATCGGAGTTGGGAACTAAATCAGGAAAGAATAAAAGGGGGAGGTACATTGTTTTAAGTGAATCAGAAAGGTTGTGTGCATTCAGAAACTTGTCTGCCCCTCCTCTCCCCCCCCCCCCCGAGTCTATAGAGTGCTCAGCTCAGACAGTTATTGAGTACAAAGCCAGGAAGATAGCAGAGTGGTCTCACACTGTGATGGCGCAGCTGTGATGTCACCCCCAGGGCTCCCACTCTTCCATCAGATTGGCCTCTGTGTTGTACGTTAGGCTTCAGGGAGCGAGCAGTATTAATGCATGCAGCCTTGTCTCTGACGTGTTGATTTTCTGTCAGAAACTCCTGACAGAATTAATAGGCGTGGACCATGTTAACAAGTGTGTGAGTGTGTGTGGGTGTGTGTGCGTGTGGGTGTGCGCGTGTGTGTGCGTGCGTGTGTGTGCATGTGTGTGCGTGTGTGTGCGCGTGTGTGTGAGTGTGTGTACGTGTGTGTGCGTGTGTGTGTGTGGGTGTGTGTGCGTGTGTG